>PVJC01004349.1:0-48627 GCA_004026665.1 Murina feae
CCCTCTCTCCCATCTTGTCATCTCCCTCCCACCCCCGCCTCTTGTCTGCAGGTTCCAGCAGAGACACTGAATGTGGCCCCTGCCTGCCTGGCTTCTATGAACGTGGCGACAGCTGTGTGTCCTGCCCCACGTAACTTCCTGGCTGTGTGGGGCGGGGGAGGGAGGAGGGGGCTTGGCCCTGTGGTGGGTGGGCCCCCTCCAGGCAGACGCGTAAAGGGAGGCGTGCATTCACGGATGCCAGGCACATACCTCGCAGAGGACAGAGAGGGGCATCGTTGCAGTTTCAGAGCTTGGGCTGGGATTCAGGACCTGCCCCTGGTTCCCTGGAGGATGGGGGGCAAGCGACTTCCCTCCGATGTGTGGCTTCCCCACCTGAACATGGGGGCGTTAGTGGGTCCCCCCCCAGAGCACCTCCCATCTCCAGAGCCCCTTCCAGGTGCTGGGGTTACCAGGGAGCACAACAGGCCGGTCCTGGGCCTTACAGAGCTGACCTTCTAGGGCCCCTCAATCGGGTCTAGAAGCAGCTTGATAAATCCTGGTTGTTGATATAGTTACTGGGGACACGGGCGTTTCAGCAGCCATTCGGGAACATCCTTGGGTAGAGTGAGGCTCCCGGTGATGAGGCCTGGAAGGGAAGGGCCCTCAGGATGGACAGCCGCTGGGTGGGCCCTCACTCCCCGCCCCCCGCAGGAGCACCCTCTGGAGCTGTCCTGAGCCCTGCGCGACCATCTGCGGCTGGAGGCAGAGTAGGTGGCGTGCTGGGGACACAGTGGGAGAGCCGGGAAGGGCTGAGGGGAACTTGGGGGTGGCTACCACCTGGCACCCACCAACTGCCCCTTCAGTGTTCTGGGTCCAGGTGCTCCTGGCGGGCCTGGTGGTTCCACTCGTGCTCGGTGCCACCCTGACCTACACATACCGCCGCTGCCGGCCCTGCAAGCCCATGGTTTCTGGTAAGTGCATGCATATTTGCACACACATGTACACACACACATGTGCATACATGCGCCCATATTCATACCATACAATGCATGCACACACACACGTATACGCGCACACTCCCAGGAACCTGGGTCAGGATGGGAAGCCACAGCCCCGGCCTGACGCAGAGGGGAACTGGGGGAGTGCTGGTGTGTGTGTAGAGGAACCCAAGGGACACTGGACTGCATCCAGGTCCAGGAGCCCTGTGGCTGCTGGTTAGACTCTCTTGTCTTCTCAGCAGACGGAGCCGGGATGGAGACCCTGAGCACCCTGCAGGTGAGGGTCCCAATCATGTTCTGGACGATGGTGAGCAAGAGCCCGGGCCTCAGCCTTCTGGAGCTCAGAGGTCGGGCCTTATCAGAACTCCTGGTGCCCAGGGTGTGGCTGGCACGGAGTAGACCTAACTAACATGTGTGCCAGGCTAGCAGGGAATGAGGGAAGCATAAGGCCTGTCCTCGGGCCGTGGCTCTCAGGAGGCTGCGGTCCTCAGGTTACCAGGAGCTAACCGCTCAAGGGGATGATGCCACCATGGCAAGGGCAGGGGCTGGGGACTCCAGCGGAGGACACAGCTGTCCCATGGGGCCGGGTGAGAGGACATGGAGGTGGCCCTGAGGGTGCCCTGGGGGTGCTTGCTGGCCAGGCTGCAGCAGAGGGGCCTGCTAGGTAAGCAAGACTGACCTGGGGCCTCTCTTGGCTTCCAGTCCACCCATCTCTTACCCCCTGAGAGTGCCCACATCCTTTTGGTGCCACCCAGCGGCAGTGAGAAAGTCTGCCCCGGCCAGCTGGTAGGCCACAGCTGGACCCCTGGCTGCCCCCAGACCCAGGAAGCGCCCCACGCGGAGGTGCCGTGGTGCTGGGACCAGCTGCGCGGCGGAGCTCTGGGTAAGGGACTTCACACCCTCCAAGTCCCCAGTGAAAGCAGTGGTTTCCTGGGGCGCCACTTGCCCACTTCCCGTCCCCTAACTGGGAGGACCTCCCCGCCCCGGGCCGCAGGCCGCGTTCCCAGGGTCTCTCTGGTCTGTCCCCAGGCCCACCGCCGCTGTCGCCAGCGCCCCCTGCAGGCTCGGCGGCCGCCACGCTGCAGCTGGGCCCGCAGCTCTACGACGTGATGGACGCGGTGCCCGCGCGGCGCTGGAAGGAGTTCGTGCGGACTCTGGGGCTGCGCGAGGCCGAGATCGAGGCCGTGGAGGTGGAGGTGGGCCGCTTCCGCGACCAGCAGTACGAGATGCTCAAGCGCTGGCGCCAGCAGCAGCCCGCGGGCCTGGGCGCCATCTACGCAGCCCTGGAGCGCATGGGGCTGGACGGCTGCGCCGAGGACCTGCGCAGCCGCCTGCAGCGCGGCCCGTGACGGGGTGGCCCGCCCATAGCCGGGGCCCCGAGGGCCCTTGCAGAAGCCCTAAGTACTGTTACTTACGCGTGTAGACATGTTATGTCACTTATTCTGTGTGCCTCTGGCACGGCCCTGCGCAGCAGCGCCAGCCGGCCTCGCCCTGCCCGCCCCGGCAGAGGCGCACCGGGGAGCACCGGGAGGGGTAGGAGATGGCTCGGCTGGCGCTCAGCCCGAGTGGGCGAGGCTGTGATATTAAATTGATTAAGAAACGCTGCCGATTGGTGTCTCCACGGGCTGGGGTACGCAGCGGCCCAGGCTCGGTTTCCTGGGGCGTCGGAAGGGCCGGAGTCGGGGGCGCACGGTGGGAACCAGCCTGGCCCTCCGCTCCGCAGTGGCGGTTGCCCCCTTACCCCGGGAGGGAGAGGATGGCGGCGGCGGCGGGGAGCGAGAGTGAAGTGAGCGAGGCCAGGCGTCTGAGAGAGCTTTAATGGGGGTGCGAGCCGGCGGGGGCGCGGGGCGCGGGGTCCTCCAGGCACCCACCCCTGCAGCGAAAGGGGCGCGGGGCTGGGCCTGGCCGGGGAGGCGCGCGGATGTCACAGCAGGCGGCGCCCCGGGAGCGGCAACTCCGCCTGGACGGGCAGTTTTTATCGCTTCTGGTAAACAAATGACTGAGAGGAAACCCTCGCGGGGCTGGGAAATGCGCCCCGGGGCCCGGGCGGGCCAGATCTAGGTCAGGGTGGCAGGAAACTCCCTCCCTTCCCGACCCCGCGGCCTCCGCCCAGGATGTGCCAGCGACGCGGGGGTTCCGGGGTGCGGGGGAGGGGGCTGCAGCCGGTGCGGGTCCCGCAGGAAAACAAAGCCACCACCCACGGGGCTGGGAAGAGCTCTGCACCCAGAACATGCAAATATATGTAAATAGCCATGCAAATAAGCAGCATCTTTTGCGTCAACAACTTGGGCACTTTTTCTGGGCGACTGTGGCGGGTGGGCCGCTCCGGCACCTTCCGGGGCTGGGGATGCGAGGGCGGGCGGGGGTCAGGGGAGGGGGTGCGGGCCGGAGGGGGGTGGCATGGCTCCCCGCGGGTCCGTCCAGGCTGGGGAGGCTGGGACAGGGGCCGCCTCCTCCCCGCCCACCCCGCCCCCAGCTGCCGAGGAGCGGGAGGAAGCAGCGGCTAGTACTTAGCGATGTCCCCCTTCTTCAGGATGATCTGTCGCTGCCAGGGCGCCAGCTTGGTCTCGTCGTAGCCCAGCGTCCGCAGCTTCTCCGACTGTTCCTTTTCCCGCTGCAGCTCCTCCTGCTTCTGTCGCTCCTCCTCTTTTCTAGACAAAGGGGTCGGGTTGGGACAGAACCACCTCGAGGGTGAGGGGGGCAGGCAGACGCCTGGAGGGCTCAGTGGTGGCCAGAGCTGCGCCTCTGAGGGCAGAGGAACTGATGAGTGGGAGGGTGGGCAGTGGCTTCTAGGGGTAGAAGTGCTAGGGGACTGGAGGCAGGGGCTGGGGACAGATTGGGACTCTTGGGGCGCTCCTACGACCTGGGCGAGCAGGAGGCTGTGGCTGGGCTATTGCTGGCTGAGGGTTACTGGAACAGGCGCTGATCACAGTGCGGCTGAGGCTGAGGAGGGGTGGTTATGGGGGCTGGGGATGAGATTGTTGGGGCGAGGACCTGAGTTACTGGGACTTGAGGATGGACTCTGGGGAGCAAAGGGACTACATTACTGGGAGATAGGGGCTGGGTAATTATAGACAAATTATTAAAATGTGGGGCAGTGGAGGAATATGGGGGGCATCTGTAATATTTTCTACAATAAAGAGAAATTTAGAAAAACAAAGAAATTTCTGTTTTCCAGGAAAAAAAACACCTCTAAAGTGTGGGGGCTAGGTCTGCACTGAGCAAATGGGGCTGTTGGGGGTTTGAAATGTTAGGCTTGAGGTGTGTTGCAGCCATAAGGTGCTCATGGCATCGCAGAGACTTAGATTTAAGAGGGCAGGGCATCTCATTAAACATTTTATATTGATTACATATTCAAGTATATAACTGAATGTTGATATATCGAGTTATATAAAATATACGATAGCCCAGCTGGTGTGGCTCGGTGGTTGGGCATCCACCTATGAACCAGGAGGTCATGGTTCGATTCCCCATCAGGGCACATGCCTGGGTTGCGGGCTAGACCCCCAGTGGGGGATGTGCAGGAGGCAACCGATCAGTGATTCTTTCTCATCACTGATGTTTCTCTCTCTCCCTTCCTCTCTGAAACCAATAAACACATATTTAAAATATACTATGAAAATTATGTCCACCTATATCTTTTTTTTTTTTTTTTTAACTGAGCAGAAAGGCTAGGTTAATGAGAGAGAAGGGCTGGGTAACTGGAGACGTGGTTGTTACAGCACAAGAGCTAGACTCTGGGAACTGGGTCTAGTTGGCGGGGGGGGGGGGGGGTGCTGGTGGCATTACTGGGAGCAGAAAGGCTGGGCTACAGGGCCCAGTGACAAGGGGTGGAGCTCAAGATGGGACTAGATGAAGGGGCGAAGGAGGGGAGGCAGGCTGGGACCAGCCCCTCACTCACCGCTTCTGCTCCCTGCAAGGAAAGAGACAGCGTTAGTTGGTGCCACCACTTCAGGGACAGGATCCAGGCCCCCTGCCAGACCCCAGCTCACCTCTCCTCTTCTAGCTTCTTCCGAAGAAGGTCCCGTCTCCAGGCAGGCATGTTGGCCAGCCGAGCCTCCTCTTCCTCCTCCTGAAACACACACAGAGCTTCAGGTAACCACGGGCTGGGAGGTATGGGCAAGAGGGGGTGCATCCCCAACTGGGGAGACCTGCAGGAGTTGGGGACAACAGGACACAAACGGAGATACAGAAAGAGACCCTTTGATGCCTTTCTATAGGGCAAATGGATGGAGGAGCCTGGCCACACACGTGTGCCCCTTGCAAGGGGCAAGAAAGAGGTCCCTCTCTCCCCCTATAACTCAGGCCTGTGTCCTAGAGGCGGCGCCAGAATGATCGGAGCTGAGAGCAGGGAATGAGAGTCCCCATACAGGCAGGTAGACAGATGGCCCCACGCCTGTGACCCACAATCTTCAGGCAGACCCACACCTGGGCCCCCGCAGACCCTGCCAGCCTGTGAGGCTCAGGCTGGGCCCTGGTTCCACCGTGACTGCCCTTCCCAAATGGAGTAGACATGAACCCCACAACCGAGGGCGGGGCATCCAACACAGGCAGCTGAGAGCCAAGGGTTTTATTACTCGCACGTTACAGAGAACACGTCACACGCAACACTGCACACCTAGCTCCCCGACCTGGAACCCCAGTGAAATCCAGGGAGAGGTGGAGAGCCACACAGCCCCAAGGGGGGCCCACAGTCCCTCGCCCAGAGGGGCTGCTCCTTCCACCTGGCTCCTCACGGAGCCAGGCAAGGCTGCAGGGCCAGAGGGCACTCCTGGTTTGCCCTGTGCCACGCCGGGTCGGCCAACTCCCCACAGCCGGCTGTGATGGGAGCTCAGTGGCCAGGCAGCCTGGTCCTGGGCAATCCTGGGTTTTCCAAGGCCACCCTCCAGGGTCCTTGGGTCGCTTCCAGCTTCCGAGCACGTCATCCAGGCCCAGGCTAAGGTGTGTGAGGGAAAACCCTGAATTCTGCGGCTCAGATGTCAAAAAGCTCCGCCTCCTTCTCCTTCCAGAAGGAGAAGCTGCGGTCGATGTACCGGCAGATGTCCTCGTTGCTGAACTCGCCCATCTCAGACAGCAGCTCCAGGGGGTCTTCAGCGGGGGCTTCGGAGCTAGGAGGGTCCAAGGGCGGGGGAGGCTCGGCCGGCGGGGGCGGGGGCTGCGGCGCAGGGGGCGGGGGCTGCGGGGCGGGGGCTTCCGGCTGCCCCTCTGGCCAGTCTGTCTGAGCTGGAGCAGCTTCTGGGGCTTGCTCCCTCTCCCCCTCCTCGCCCTCCTCCATCTCCTCCTCTTCTTTCTCCTCTTCCTGCTCCTTCTCGGCCTCTTCCTCCCAAGGCCGCTGAGCGTCCGGCCCGTCTCCAAAGAACTGTTGCCTGATATCCTCAAAGCCGTCGCTCCAGCCCCGCCGGCCGGCCTCCACCTCCTCCAGCACCACGCGGTGGAAGCGGCGGATGAGCTCCCACGGGTGGCTGCCCAGCCGGTCGAACATCTCGTAGCACAGCAGGTGGCGGAACTTGCGCTCCTCGCGGCTCAGGCCCATCTCCAGCAGCTGGAAGTAGCCGAGCATGAAGAGGTCCAGGGTGAGGCTGTCGTAGCGCGGGGGCGCGCCGCCGTCCAGGGGCGGCAGGAAGTGCTCCGGCCAGTACAGGCCGTGCGCCAGGACCGGGCCGCAGGGCTGGCGCGCGGGCACCTGGCGCAGGAGGCTCCGCCAGCGGCCCAGCAGCTTCCCCACCACGTGCCGCCGCTTCAGCAGGCGCTGCAGCCGCTCGTCGGGGCCCTCGCCGGCCGGGGGCGGGGGGGCGTCGGCGTCCTCGGGGGCCGGGCCGGCGCCCGCGGCCACCACGCGGGGCAGCAGCCTGCGGAGGCGCGCGCGGGCCGGGCGTCCGTGGCCGCCGAAGGTCCACTGGCGCCAGTGCTCCAGGAAGAGGTAGACGATGCGCTCCTTGCGCAGGTCGATGTAGTCCTGGACGCCGCTCAGCTCGCCGGGCAGCGGCGGCCTGCGCGCCAGCAGCTCGGCTTCGGGCGCCTCGGGCGGGTCCGGGGAGCCCAGCGGCTCCGGGGCGGGAGGGAGGCTGTTGGAGGCGGCGGCGCTGGGCTCGCCGGGGCCGGCCGCCAGGTAGTCCTCCTCGAGGATGGGTTCGCGGCCCGGGGCGCCGGGGGACAGCGAGGACCGGCGGCGCGGGCTGCGCGGGGGCGCCGAGCCCTGGGCGCGCAGCTCGTAGGCGGCGCGGAGGTGCTTCACGGAGACGCCGCACTCGAGGATCTCGCGCGCCACGGCCTCGCGGCACCAGCTGAGCGAGTGCGAGCGGCCCAGGCAGAGCGGGCCCGGCCGCCAGGGCGCGTCGGCCAGCGGCGCCAGCGGCAGGCCCGTGTCGGCGGCCAGCAGCTCGGCCAGGGGCGTGGGCCGGCCGCCGAGCGCGGCCAGCAGCGTGGCCATGCTCTTGAGCAGCGCGGCGATCTTGCTGCACCAGGCGGGCAGGCTGGCGGCGCGGCCGTGCATGCGGCGCGGGTCGACGGTGAAGCGCGGCGCCGACAGCGCGGCCGAGATGGGCAGCAGCTGCTCCAGCTCCAGCTCCAGCTGCTTGAGGCGCGCCTCCAGCCTCTGCGCCTTGTGCAGCACCTGCAGGTTCTCGATTTGCTGCTCGATGCGGAGGACGTCGGCCTCGGTCATGAGCTCGCCGAAGGGCCCGAGGATGCCGTTGTACTCGCGGGAGTACCTCCAGCCCTCGCGGGGGTAGCAGCACGAGCTGGCGGCTGTCAGCTAGGGCGGGGAAGACAAGAGAGGGGAGGGAGGCGGGTCTCCCTCTGGCCCAGCTCCCGCAGCGGCCGCCGGGGGGCGCCCTTTGCATGTCCCAGGTGGTGTAATGGCTCCGCGGGGGCTGAGTTTGCAGGGACGAGCCGCGCCTGACCGGCGGGCGATTACGTTGCGCGAGGCTTCGGCCCAGGCCGCCGCTCCGGGCGCTGGGCAGTGTCCACTTTGGTCGCTGGCGGGGACACAGCCGGTCGCTGGGTGCTGCTGCAGGGGCAGGGCGGGCAGACGGCTCCGTGCCTGGCTTGGTTGCTCATTACACCACCGAAGAACATGCAAAAGGCATGGAAGCTGCGACGCAAGGCGGCCCTCCCACCTCATCCAAGCTCTGCGACTGTGAGGCCAGATCTCACAGAGGCCGCTCCTCGCCCCACACCGATGACCCCTTCTCATCCTGTGGCCCAAACCCTCTCTGTCCACGAGGTCAATGTTTTAGTCCCAACCACAGGCTCTTAAGGAGGCTGGCACTAGCTGGTTTAGCTCAGTGGACGGAGCATCAGCCTGCCGACTGAAAGGGCCGGGTTGGATAACAGTCAAGGACACAGGCCTGGGTTGCAGGCTCCATCCCCAGTAGGGGGCGTGCAGGAGGCAGCCCGTCAAGGATTCTCATCATTGACGTTTCTCTCCCTCTCCCTTATCTCTGAAATCAATAAAAAAATACTTTTTAAAAAAGAGGCTGGCCCTAACCGGTTTGGCTCAGTGGATAGAGCGTTGGCCTGCGGACTCAGGGGTCCCAGGTTCAATTCCGATCAAGGGCATGTACCTTGGTTGCGGGCACATCCCCAGTAGGGGGGTGTGCAGGAAGCAGCTGATCGATGTTTCTCTCTCATTGATGTTTCTAACTCTATCTCTTTCCCTTCCTCTCTGCAAAAAATCAATAAAATATATTTTAAAAAAAATAAAAAAGAGGCTGAAGCTGTGACTTCCACTCCTATTCCCACCTCCTCTCGTCCCGTTAGTAATAATAGTTTGTAGAGCGGGGCTTTGCCAGGCTGCTCTTACATTTCCCCCCTCGCCTTTCTTCACCTCTAGGCTGCAACTCTAGTGCCAGGCTCTTCCAGCCTGGATGGTGGAGGGTCCCCTCACCTCCTCACAGCCTTCCCACCACATCCTGACCCACCACAATCCCCACATACAAATCCAGTGATGCCACTTCCCAGCCTTCCCCCCTCCAAACTACACACTGCTCCAGGAGAAAGCCCATTTTCTTCAAGACTACCCCCCACATCCCCGGCTCTACCCCCTTCCTTCCATAGTTCAGTCACCGAGCCACGCCCACGGGCTCCCAGCCTCCCCTCTCCTGCCTGCTTGCTCTTTGCCCCACGCTTCCCGTCCGCCACTTTCTCATCTCCAAGTCTACCTTAGACCTCACTGTCTCCTTCCGCACCAGCCCCTCCCCCCCAGCCCAAACAGGATGGGGGGCTTGGGGCTGCCCCAGTCCTCTGCATGCTCCACCACAGCAATGCCCATAGTGTGACAGCCTAGTTATGTGTGGGGGCACTTATCACTCCACTGAGGTGCTGTGCTTGCTTGCTGGTTGACCCCTCTGCCCCACTCCTGCAGCCCCCTCAAGAGCCGACCTTGATATAGTCCATGAATCCCAAGAGTCTACAATATGTGTGGCACATAGACGACGCCCAGGGAGCATATTAAATGGGTCGATGGCAAAACATCCTGCCAGCCAGGGATGATCAACCCATCTGACAGATGAGGAAATGGAGGCTGGATGAGGCTGGAAGGTGGAAATACAGGGAAAGAGCCCGGGCCAGTCTATGACCAAGAGCCGCTGGGCTACGCAGAGTGTGGTCCCTGGACAGCATGGTCAGCCTCACCCTGAGGCTGTTGCAGAATTTCAGCCCCACCAGAGCTGGACCAGAAGAGCATGTGGACAAGGTCACAGGCTGCCTGCCCCCGAAGGTAATGGGAGTTGCCTGAGGCTGCAGGGCCCTGCAGGCTGGGGTGCTGGGAGGAGGGGCTGTGGGCCCAGGTGCGGACCCCAGGGCCCTCTGGGAAGCCCCACCCAGCCCACCTTCCGCCTCTGCTCCTCCTCCTCTTGCATCTTCAGCTGCATCTTGCGGACCATCACCTGGCGCTTCCACTCGGGGATGGGCCGGCCCTGCTCATCGTGGGTGGGGATGAGCGCTTCCACGTCCAGCTGCACCCCTGGCGCGGGGGTGGCGGGCGGCGCCGGCGCCAAGCTGCCATTGAGCAGCGGCTGGGGCCCTGCGGCTGGCGGGGTGGGGCTCCGGGGCCGGGATGGTGCTGGAGACACTGGCGGCAGCTGCGCGTCAGGCTGTGGGGAGAAGTGGCGTGGCTGAGCACCGGCAGGGGCACCGGCAGGGGCGCGGGCAGCCCGGTGCGGGGAGCCAGCACGGGGCCCCTTGGGACCCCGACCTACCTGGGAAGCCAGCTGCCCGCTGCCGGAGAACACAGTGGTCAGACCCTTGCTTTGAGGCGTGGGCTTCAGGCTCTTGCCAGCCTTGATCTCCGCCAGCAGCTCTGCGTTGTCACCGGTCGGGGTCATCATGTTGAAAGACTTGGTGCCTGGGGGAGGCAGGAGAGGAGGCGCTGGCAAGGGGTGAAGTGGGGGCCGGTGGGGACCTGCCCTTCCGCTGTCCCCTCCCCAAGTCAGGAGGTGATCATCAGAGCCTCCCCTTGGCCGCAGAGGGCAGCATTCCAGATCCCAAGCCTGGAGGGTGGCTGGGCTCTTGGGGACTCCAGAGCCGGGTCCTTTGCTGGAAGTCGTGCACCCCCACCATTCTCCCAGCCCTACTCACGCTGGGGCACGGGGCCCCCACTTGGAGGCCCCTGGGCATCCATGGTGGCTCGTGGGCTGGCTCTGGGGACTTGAGTGAACGTCTCCACCCCGACATTGACTGCTTAGCTCCCAGACACTACCTGGGACCAGGCCCCCGACCTTTGTCCCCGGGTTCCCTGGCTCTGCAGCACAGGGCGGAGTCTGCCTCCGGCCCTCTCTGCATCAGCAAAGCCCAGTGACCCTTGGACTGAGTCGCCTGAGCCTCTGGCCATTCGGATCAGGAACCCTGGTTACCACAACCCAGCCAGCCCCGCCCCCAAGCCCACAGACAGACGTGCAGACACACTGGTTGCAAGCCCGGAGCACACTTATGGCAAAGCGCTTCTCAGCTCTGGGGCCCGAGGGCAGTGGAGCCCTTCCTGAGGACACGGAGCGCGCCTGCCCGGAAGGGGGGGTCAGGCAGGGAGCATGCAAATGCCCGCGGGAGTTTGCATGTTCCACTGGGGTGTGGGGAAGGCTGTTTCACAGCCCAAGGATGGGGTCCGGGCTGGGCGAGGGGAGCAGGCCGGCAGCTCCTGGCTTCCCTCGGTGGTGGGTCCCAGAGCACAGTGTGGGCAGGAGGAAAAGGGGAAGGTGTGGGGCAAGCCCCCTCAGCCAGGCCAAGAACCTGTATATGTGGGCGTGGTGGGGGTAAGGGGGCAGGGGGAGGGCAGAGGCCCCGACTGTGGCATTGAGGACCCGAGCCGGCCCCTGGCTCTGCCCGTTCCTCAAGTCCCTGGTCCCTTGGGCCTTGCTTTCCCTGAGCGTTTGCTTTGTCCCCCAACCCCGCGCCTCAGCGGGAGCGTGAACGCAGCTACTCACTCTTCCTGTGCCTCAGGACTCTCACTTCTAGAGACCGAGAGAGAGAGAAGCGACAGTGGAATTAGAAGAGGGAGGGGCTGGGGTGAGGCTGGGAGAGCAGGGACAGAGAGAGAGGGGCGGGCAGGAGCGGGGAAGGGAGGTGTGCAGAGGAGGGGTGAGGGGAGGAGAAGTTTCAAGCCCATTGGACCCTGGCTCGGGCTGCCCTGGGTCCATAGAGTGGTCTGTTCAGTTGCCAGCTTGCTGGTGCCCCAGCCCTGGTCCCCTAGCAAGGGCCTCCGTCTTGGCACTGGACCCTCTCCTAGCCACAGGCCTGCTCCAGGCTGCAGATGGAGGAACTGACCTCGAGCTGGGGTCTGCAGGGCTGGGGCTCCCTAGGAACCCCAGGCAATACAAGGGGACCCTCCTGTGCCCTTGCATCCTAGTCAGGGAGAGGAAGCTTTGGACGGTGTCCTGATGGTCAATGCCCTGCATGGCTGCAGCCCCGTGTGCAGGAGACTGCCACGCTACAGGAGAGAAGCCAAGGAGTCCTGGCTGCCAGTCTAGCTCTTACAAAAGGATGGCCAGGAAGTCACCAGCAGGGACTGGTGGGGTCACGGGCCTTGTCCCCACAGCCAGGCCTCGCTGTCTGGGAAGAGTCTGTGCTGCCCTGGGAAGGGCTCAGAGCTGGAGCTCGCTTGGGAGACCCCGAGAAGGGGGCTAGGAGAGATTCAGGGCGGAGGGGGGCCTCCTTGAAGTCAGTTCCACTTGTCAGAGCTCCCCACTAGCTCCCGCTCCCTGGAGGCAGCCATCACCAGACCCTGCGGCCTCCCCACCGGATGGGAGGCCGGCCCAGAGAGGGATGGAGACTTGCCTCAGGTCACACAGCCCAGGCCTGCGCGGCAGAGCCTTCCCCTAGGGGAGGGGCTGCAGGAAGAGCAGTGGGGAAAGAAGGGGCGCTGGGGCCGTCCCAGCAGGGAGGGGGCGTTGTCTAGGTCCCCCCTCCCCCTTCGGGGCTAGCGGGCCTCGCGCCTCTCCACCTGCCCCTACTCACTGCCGGTGGAAGAGGAGGAGCGGCGCTGCCCGCAGCCGGGGCCGGCGCCCTCGAAGGGCAGAGGCGGAGCGGGCGGCGGCGGCGAGCTCAGGCCCTCGGGCAGGGGCGGCGGCGGCGGGGGCGGCGGCGGCAGCTCCCTGGACGCCTTGGGCTCCGCCGTGCAGCCGTTGTGCACGTGATTCCCGGGGAGCAGCGCCGCCTGCAGGGGAGCGGAGGGGCCAGCGGATGAGGAGCGGGACGGCCGGCCGGGTCCGAGGCGGCCGGCGGGCGCGGGCTGGCGGGCACGCACCTCCTCGCTGTGCGCCATGCCCGGGCGTGCGGCCGGCTCGCGGGGGCAGCGGCCCAGCTGGCGGTAGTAGTCCCCCGTGCTGGGCTGCTTGCTGAAGGCGCGGGGCTTGCGGCCGGAGTCCTGCCTCCGCAGCCCGTTGTGGCCGGCGCGGGAGCCCAGCTGCGGAGAGACAGGGCCGTGGGCTGCAGGCCGGTCCCTGTGCTCCCCTCCCCTTCCCCGCCCCGGGGTCACGGCCCGCGGCTGTCGAAGGGGCAGCGGGCCGGGTTCCTGGCCCCTCCCGCTCTCAGAGTGGGGATGGGGCGAGGGTCACGGGGCCCCGGCGCAAGGGCAGGCTCGGTTGGCCCTGCAGGGCGGTGATGCTCTGGGCACCAGCCAAGGGGCGCAGAGGCCCCACTGAGGCTGGAAGGGGCGGGCCCAGGGGCGGGCCGGCCCAGCCCCGACGCCAGGGGGAGCCGGAGGAGGGCCGCTCCCCGCGGAGCCGGTGCTGAAGCCTCAGCCGCACCCCAGTCCCAACGCCCTCACCGGCGCGCCCGGCCCCACGTCTCCGCCGAACCCTCTCGCGGGCATCCGCCCCGGGGGAGCCCTCTCCAGCGCCCGCGTCCTCGGAGGCTCCCGCCTGCCCGGGGCCCCCCGGCTGCCCGGCCCGAGGCTGGGGCTGCTCCTACCTCTGCCTGTGCCGGTGGCCCCCGCTGTGCACCTGGCGGCGGGGGCGGCACGACCCGACACCTGCGCTACCCGATCCTTCCTCTCCGGTTACAGCCCAGCCCGCGCCTCCGAGCGCCTAGGGGCGCCGTCGTCCTGACATCACCCGGGCCCGCCCATCCTCGCCCGTGGGGGATGCGCCGGGGGCGCCCGCGGCTCGCCACACCCGGCCGGCTCCGCACACCTGGCCGCCGCACCGCCCGCGGGCCAGATGTGACCCCGCCCCTGCGCCTCTCTCCTCCGCTGGGTGCTGCCGAGCACCCGGCCTCCATCCCTCCGCTCCGTCTCCCACCCCTGCATCCTTCCCGCGGTCCTCCGAAACCGAATAGCCCGGCCTCCCCGCGGACAGGGAGCCCCTCCCCCGCTGAGCCCCCCGGGCTCGGGGTCACGCCCCCGCCTGTCCAGGCCGCATCTGGAAACCATCGCCACCCGCGTAAGCGACACCGACACCCTCGCCCCAGCCTCAGGTTTCAGGGGCCGCGAAGAGGCTCGGGTGACAGCAAGCGCCCGCGCCGTCGCAGCTGCCCCCCACTGAGCCCCGCTCTGGGAGGACGAGAGGCAGTGGGGCCGAAGGCCGAGTCCGCGGGCGGGGGCAGTCCCCCTGCGCCTCCCAGCCCCTGCCCCTGCGGTGGCCCGGACCCTCCGCCCCGCCTGACCCGGCTCACGTTGCAGGAAACGGGACACCGCAGGATTTGTTTCCCGGCCCGGCCCGCCCCTCGCGCCCCCTGCAGCCCTAGGCGCAGAGCCGCGACCCTGAGACGGCGCGGCGGTCAGGCAGCCAGGCCGGGGCTGGGGGCCCGCGGGCGCACAAAGGGCCCTTTGTGGAGGGAGCTGCCTGGAGCCTGCGGCCTGGCACGCACACGCCGGGAGGGGCAACGGACCCGAGGTCCGGGCGCTCTGGCTCCGGGAAGGGAGGCGGGCAGAGGCCAGCCACCTGCCTGTGGCTTTGGGCAGGGCCCACAGGCCCGTCGGGGAAGTCCTGGGCCCGCATCTTCTGGGGATGAAAGGGGAACCCGACTGGGAGCTTGGTCGAAGGTGGCACGAGAGGGGCGGTGCTGCCACTGTGCAGGCCCTGCCTCCCCTCCCCCAGTGGCCTGGTGACCGGGCCACCTGTGTGAACTGGTTACTTAGCGTTGCCCTGGAGTGGCCTGCCTGGGGCTTGAGAGAGGACTAACTGCAAGGTCAGGGCTCCCACAGGACCCACTGGGGCCTCCACCCCACACTGCACCACCTGAGGGCTCAGGCCGCCCCTGCCCCTCCTCTCAGAGTAGCTGTGCTGGGTCCCCTGGGCCTGTAGGCAGGGCCCCTCTGGGCCTCCCTGCCTCGGACTCTGAGCTGCCAGCCCAGCCCTCTGACCCCCAGCCCCTCTCTGGAGCCTCAGCCAGGACCCCAGAGGCCCTGCCATCCCCAGCACCTGGCACTCAACACGCCCACACGGGACTCCTCCCCTTCTCCCCAGGACTCACCTCAGGCCTGGCCTGCCACCTCACTCACCTCACCTCCCTGCTGGACCTCCAGCCCCAAACCGGGTCAGCCTGTGCTTGACTCCTCCCTCAGCCCCCGACTGAATGCCACTCCATGACTATCCTGCCATTCTGTGCGAGATGGGGGGGACCCAGCCCCCAAGGGGCCCCACTCCCTGGGCATATATTCTAGCCCCTTCTCTGCCCCCCAGCTCTGCAGAGGGCGGTGGCTTGGTCTTACCCATCTCCCTCTCCCCAGTGCCCAGCCCGGAGCCCCCAACGGGGCTGCCAGGAATATGGACTCTTGAACAGGCCACTGGCCCAGGGACCCCTGTCAGGTGCCCAGGAGCCAGGCAGTCCTTGGCCTCCACGACCCCCGCCAGCCCGGGCCCTGAGAGGCAGGCGGTGGGAGGAGGCTCACTACCTCCTTCCGGAAGCCCATGGTCTCCACGTGACGGAGCTTGCTCTTGGTCTGCATGTAGATGTCAGCAGCCTGCAGCCCTGCAGGGGGCTTGGGGGCCGGGTAGCCCGGTGGGGGAGGGGGCAGCTGGGTGCCTGGGGGTGGGGATGGCGGCGGGAAGCTGGGTGGCGGCGGCGGTGTGGTTTTCTCCATCTTGCCCTGGGCCAGGCTCAGCTCCGGGCTCAGCATGTCCATGTAGCTCTGTATCTCTGCAGCTCTGGTTCTGGGAAGCCCTGGCAGGGGGGAGGAGGTTGGGAGGGAGGGGAGGAAGGAGGCTGGGTTTGCGAGTTGGCAGAGGGGCTGTCCACAGGACTGAGACCCTCTACTGTCCATAAGCAACTTGCCAAGAGGGTAGTGGACTCAGGGGTGCAGCCAGCGTGGCCCGCCCTGGTCCTGGCCCTGCCCTCCCACAAGCCTGCACCTGTCGGGGAAAGACCACACCTCACCACCTCACCGGGTTTGGGGGGGAGCCCTGCGGCTTTGGGCTCCAGGTGTGCCTGTGGCTGAGCCACCTGGAGGGGGAGGGCTGCTTTCCAGGCAGATCCAGCGGGGCAGGTGGCAGGAATATGGATGCCACACCCAGTCTTTTCAGGGTGCCCGCCATCTCTGCAGCTACCACTTGGTGGCACAAAGCAGGCATGGCAGGTGGAGGTGCCCGTGCTCAGGGCGTGGTCAGGGTGCGTGCGTGCATGTCTGACTTCTGCGTGAGTGTCTGTGCGTGTTGCGTGATAGTGCGTGAGCACACAGGCGTGGTATTTATGAATGTGCTGTGTTGGTCTGTGGACATGGGGTGTGTGTGAGCACATCTAAGTATAGAATGGAGAGTTGTGTGCCTGTGTGTATGTATACCTGCACAGCTTAATATGTGGTTGTGCATTCATATCTGTATATTGTGTGCACACATGTACAAGTGTGCACTCTTTTAAAAAATATATTTTATTGATTTCAGAGAGGAAGAGAGAGGGAGAGAGAGGGAAACATCAATGATGGGAGAGTCATTGCCCCTCATTGCTCCTGCATGCCCCTCACTGGGGATCAAGCCCATAACCCGTGCCCTTCACGGAAATTGAACCTGGGGGGCCCTTCAGTCTGAAGGCTGATGCTCTATCCACTGAGCTAAACTAGCTAGGGCACAGGTGTGCACTCTGGGGTGTGTAAGTTCTGGGGAAATTGTGCACATGTGTGAGTAAGGATATTATATCGTGTGTGAGGTACATGTGCAAATGTATGGATATTCATGTATGTTGTGATGGGGACACACAAACATGAGTGTCCATCTTTCGCCAGAACCAGCACCCTCTCCTGGTGGCCTGGGCAGCCTCCAGTGTTAGCTGTGGGCAGAGGTGGCCCGGGGCTGCTCCCCCCCCCCCCCACTTCCCATCGGTCCACTCACCGCGCGAGGGATGCCGGCCCTTGATACTGGACTGGCTGGATGAGCAGGAGTCGTAGTTGGAGAGGGTGCTGGTGGGCGAGCTGAGGTCAAAGTTCAGTGGCTGGACTGACACAGTGGTGTTGGGCGAGGACATGCCCGAGTCGGGCTGCTTGGTCTCCAGCTCGGCGGACGGGTCCCGCGACAGCACGCGGTGCTCCACACTCTGAGCAGAGGAGCGGAGGCCGTGAGGATAGCCAGCCCCCCACGGCCAGGGAGCTCTCGCTGGGTGACGGTGGCTAAGCCGCTGCCCTTTCTGGGCTAAGATTCAAGCCCCGCCCCCCAGCAGCAAGATCCTAGGTTCCCTGGGAAACTCCTACTCCCGGCCCCTCCCTGCTCAGGAGGGTTGAGAGGCTGAGGGAAGGGGGACCCTGGGTGCACCCTCAGGGGAGAACCACATGGCATCAGCCTTCTTCCTCATCGATGGGCAGAGGGCCTGGGCTCCAGCACACCTTTGGGGAGGGGCCCAGGCTCTGCAGCTGGTGAGAGTGCTGGCAGCAGCTGGGGCCAGGGGAGGGGTGCGAGGCCTCCAGCTTGCAGGGAGGACTGACGCCCCTTCCCCCGCCCCATTTCCCAGCCAGCAAGCCCTGTCTGTCCTGGCCCGACTAGGCAAATCCCGAACCAGTCCCTGTATCCAGACAGGGCCCTCGGGGAAAGAGAGGGGCAAGCGGTGGCCCAGCTGAGCTACGTGGGCATCTGGAGCTGAGGCTTCCAAGCCTCAGCTGTCCCCCCCAACCGCTGTCCACACCCCGCCCTGGGCCTGCCCCTCCTGGCATGGGCGTGGGCTGGGGTAGGGGGCCCTGCTTACGTTGCCCATGCTGCTCTGCTGCCGGCGAGCCTGCCCGCTCGATCGCTGCTTCTGCCCGGGCCTGTGCCTCCCTGCCCCACGCCCGCCTGCCTGAGAAGTGTCACAGGGCCCCTGGGAGTGCAGGCAGGCCGGCGCTGGTAACGACTCTGCAGCCGCGCTCATTGGCCTGTAATGAGGGGCTCTGGGGCCCGTTGGCCTTTTCTGGGCCAGCATCCTCTGCGGCTGGGATCTGCCACCACCATCACTGGGCCCACCTGAGTGAGGGGCCAGGGCCGCACACCCCACACACTTTAGGGGGCATCCCTGCTGCCTACCCAAGGAGCCAAGGGGAATCACAGGAGCTGAACGGGGCAGCTGAAGATGCCCTTTCCTTGGCTGACAGCAGTGGGCACTGGGAGCGCCAGGCCTGACCCCACGGATAACGGGTTACTAGCTGCTCACTTTGGACAAGTCACTGACCTCTCCTTTAGCCGAGTTCCTTCATCTGGAAACGGGAAAACAGTGCTGCCAGCCCCATTTAGGTTGTAAAAATGATTTAAACGTGAGTGAAGTACCAGGGCCCAGTGGCCAGGGAGTGCCACAGCATCAGCTTTTAGTACTCATTTCCCAGGGAGACTGGCTGAGGTCACACCCCAAAGTGCCCGGCAGGTGCCCCCAGGCGTCAGGTCCCGGGTGCTCACGGAGCGGCCGTGGGGCTCTCAGTGCAGGGAATTCACCTCTGGCGCCCACAGGCCACCGTGTTTTCCTGCTTAGGTGCCTGGCACAGGGAGCACCCCATGCTGACCCGCTCTCCCCCTGCACCGCCCTTTCTGGGGGAGATTCCTCCTCGGGTCCAGGTGGCCTCTGACCCTGCGCTTTGCTGTGCTCCTGAGTCCCCAGACCGGGTGGCCCCATGTGCTCATGGGTAGGGGGCTACCCCCTTCTCTCTGGCAGCCCCCCCCTGAGCCAGGCTGCCCTGGGAGCTGGTCAGTGCCCTTGTGATGGCACCTGGGAGGCCTCCCCTCTTTCCTCCTTCTTGTCCCAAAGCAGGCATTGCACCGGCTGACACAGAGGCCACCACACTGGCACAGGTCCCGGTGGGTCACTGCACGGCCGAGGAACGAGACTGAAGTAATTTAAAAAGACCAGCACAGGTTTCCAGCTGCAAAGAACCTCGCTGAGGGAGCATGCAGCGGAGTGGTCAAGAGGTGGCTCTAGGCCCGGCCACTGGGCTCCACCACTTAATTCTGTGTGAGCTTGGGCCTCCCTGAGACTCAGTTTACCCTGAAATGGGTACACTCACACCCCTGCCTCAGAGGACGGTGGCGAGAGGGAAATGAGCTATTCATGCGGGCTGCGGCAGCGGAAGGAACCGCACTGTCCCGTTCGCATGTGTCCCGTGATTTCTCCCAGCCTTCGCCCGTGTGTCAGCACGACCCTGGTCCTCCTTCTCTTGACCTTTTTGCCTCCACCCCCCACTCCTCCATGACCAGTGGTCCCGGCTGAGAAGTCATGCGGGGAAGCGGCCTGAGGCCCTTACTCCCTGTGTGACCTCCAGCAAGGGGCTTCGCGTCCCTGCACCGCAGCTTCCTGGGTGCTCAAGGGTGAACGAAACCTACCCGTGGGGGCGCGAGGGCGGGGCGAGGGGTGAGAGAACGGGGACCCCCGGCCGGGCCGTACCAGGTTCTCCACTGTGCGCAGGTAACGGGTGCAGTGGCTGTGGCCATTGTAGTCCGAGAGGTCAGCGGGCGTGTATCCGTCGCGGTCGCGGACGTCCAGCTCCGCGCCGTTCACCACCAGGATCTGGCAGCACTGCAGGGGCACGCAGGGGGGAGCCCCGCCGCTAGCCCGCGCCCCGAGCCCCGCGCCCCGCACCGGGCGGGCCTGTGCTGAGCGCGCGGCGCCGGCAGAGGGCGCCCCTCCCGCCCCGCGCCCCGCCCCGGCGCTGCCCTCACCTCCAGCTCCCCGTTCTCCGCGGCGTCGTGCAGCGGGGTCCCGCCCCACAGGTCGGCCGAGATCTCGCCGCCGTGCAGCAGGAGCCAGCTGAGCACCTTGGCGTGGCCGCGGCTCGCCGCGAAGTGCATGGCCGTGGCGCCGTCCTTGTCCTGCTCCGACAGGCTCACGTCGGTGCAGCTCACCTGGGCGGGAGGGCGGGGCTGGGCGTCGGGCCCTTTCTGGCCCCGCCCCGTCCCTGCACGCCCCGCCCCAGGCCCCGCCCCGTCCAGTGCAGGCCCCGCCCCAGGCCCCGCCCCCAGCCTCCGCCCCCAGGCTCCGCCCCGCCCGGGCCGAGCTCACCAGCCACACGATGACCGGGCTGTGGCCCATCTGTGCCGCCGCGTGCAGCGGGGTCATGCCGTCGTGGGCGCTCGTGTGCGGGTCCGCGCCGCACTCCTGCACCAGGTACTGCGTCACCTCCAGGTGGCCCTCCTGGCACGCCAGGTACAGGGGCGTGGCACCGTTCTTGGTTTGGGCATTCACCCCCCTGCGGACAGGAAGCACCCCCGGAGGCTCTCAGCACCCGCCCCCCCGTGCGAAGCCTTCTGAAAACCCTCGTCCCTTCCGGGAACCCTGGACGGCTGGCAGGGGGGTCCAAGGGGGCCGGGTCACTAGGCCGCGCAGTCCCTGGCTCCCTCTGGACTCAGACCTGTGCCCGCCCCCCTCAGGGGCCCCTCAGGCTTGCCCCTCCCCCCCAGCCCTTCTTTCCTACAATACGCCTGGGACTGAGCTCGGCCCTGGCCTCGGTGCATAGCCCACCCCTTACCAAGGCCTGACCTGCCCCCTCCGTCCCCTTTCAGCCACACTGGCCCACTGGCCCTGTAAGTCCCACACCAGCTGCCTGCTCTCTCCCTACAGAATGTCCCTTCCTGTCCTTGCTTTTTAAGACTCAGGACAAATCTCTCCTCCATGAGGCCGGCCTTGGTTCTCCCGGGCAGGGCAGACCTTTCTCGCCCCCGTGCCCCATTCTGCCCTGGCCCCACTCCGTGGACACCTGTCTTGCCTGGCAGAACGTAACTGATTTGGGCCTCTGCCTCCCTCAGAAGGTTGAGTTCCCAGAGAACAGAAAGGTAGTGTTGCCGGGTAAACACAGAATGCCCAGTTAAGTTTGAATATTAGAATATCAGATAAACAACAAATCATTTAAATATATATATATATATATATATATATATATATATATATATATATATCTCCCTGGCTGGTGTGGCTCAGTGGATAGAGCGTCAGCCTGTGGAGTGAAAGGTCCTGGGGTGTAATTCCAGTCAAGGGCACATGCCTGGGTTGTGGGCTTGAGCCCCAGTAGGGGGCGTGCAGGAGGCAGCCGACGGATGATTCTCTCGCATCACTGATGTTCCTATCTCCCCCTCCCTTCCTCTCTGAAATCAATAAAAATATATTTAAAAATTATAAGTGTATCCAAAACATTGTATAAAGTATGCTTATACTAAAACGTGGCTTGTTGTTCATCTGAAGTGAAAATTCATTTGAATATCCTGGTTGTGAGCCTGGCAACCCTCTGAATGGCTACTGTCCACGGAGCACTTCCCGTGACTGCTCTGAAGTCAGCAGGCAGGCGCTCACTGTGCGCCCTGAGGTCTGGTGCATTCCCGTCGGCAGAGGGGCAGCTGAGGCTCGGGAGCTGTGGCCGACCTGGGCCACACAGCTGTACCTGGCGTGTGAGTGAGTGCACACCTGTCTGTGCCATGCAGCACCTGGCACACAGTAGGCACACAGGGAGTGGAGAGAGGCATTCCCTCCCCTGCACCTGTCACTGCCCCTCAGCTCCCACAGAGGGTCCTTACTGGGGGACAGGGAACTCACCCCACAAGCTGGAGTGCCACTGGGAACAGGGGAGCCTGCAGGGCCACTGGCTGATCCTCAGTTTTTCCTACTTCACGGGGGTCATGGACAGCCCAGGATGCAGTTACCAGAGTTGGGCACTAGGTGGAACCACAATCTAGGCCCAGACCCAGGAGCTGCCCACTAACAGCCCCAGTGATTGCCGAAGCAGGGTAGGGGGGTGACCGAGTAGCTGTGCCCCAGGAAATGCGGTTCTTCCTGCGAGGTCACCCATCTACCCACTCACTTCATCAAACCCATGCTCCACCCCTCCATCCACGCCCGCCCGCCCGCCCTCGTCCAATCCCAGCCCCTCTGTCCATTCACACAGGCCACCCACTCCTCTTCCATCTGCCTCCCCACTCCCCCTCTTGTCACTGCCAACATGCCTTGGCCCCTCCCCCTCGCTCCCCCCACCAACGCCCAGCTGATGTCTTTCTCCCTGTCCCTAAAACCCTGGCCTCTGTCCACTTCCCTGACCCCTGACCCTAGGGCGTTCCTTCCTCCTGGTGTGGGCTGTCCACCCCAGACACAGAGCTGCCATTGGCTGGGGCTGGTGCTGAGCCAGCACTTCACACATTTGGGGAGGAGCAGGGGCCATGCCTGGGTGCCCTCTGTCACCCCACAGTGTCAGGGGTAGAGTGGTGCCCACGAGCCGACCCAGTACACACGGCAACACGCTGGCCCGAGGCCACTGGCCTCCATGCCCCTGTGCCAGCGTCGCCCCCCCACCCACACACTCACATGCTGGTGCGTCAGTAACAGCCCGTTTAATATTTCATGACTGACACTCAGTGGCCTGAATTATTCAGGTACAGTGAGTGCTGGGGTCCTGGGCATGGAAGGCTGGAGGGGGCCCCCACCCAGGGCCCACAGGACTCTCTCTGGGGTTGCCTGAGGTGCATACACAGCTCAGGGTGCCAGACCTGCCAGGAGCCCTGCCCTCCCAGGAACCCCCCTTAGCAGGTATCCATGACCTGGGGGTGCCCAGTCAGCCTGAGAAGCTGGCATGGAGCAGGACCCAGGCAGGAGGGGGCGGTTGTGCCCTCAGCCTCCTGCCTGGCCGCGGGCTTGCGCTCTCAGCTGGAGTCCCGGGCGCACCGTACGTGCTCAGTAAATGCTCGACTTGTCACTGTCACTGTTAGCACTGTAACCTCTGAGGCACGGCTCCAGCCTGGGAGCCCCCAGGACATAGGGCAGATTCGCTGCTGGGCCAGGATGGCCAAGGGGTCCTGGCCTTGTTACTCTCCCACCTCAGCCCGGAGGCCAGAAGGATGGGCGCCCTCATGCTATGGACACCTAGATGAGCACAAGGAGATGAAGGATGAACTGAGATGGAGAGATGGATTTATAATGGCGGTAGCAATGATCATCACTGATAATAGTGGCAGGAGGTACCATTTATTGAATGATTTCTCTGTTCCAAGCACTGTGACGAGCATGATACACATTCTCTCATCTTGTCCTTGTAAAGGGACCTTATGAGGTAGATGTTAGCATTGCTCCCCTTTTACAGATGGGGAAAGCGAGGCTAAGATCACTCAATGAGAGAGAGGCAGAGAAGGACCTGGGTAAAGACCTAGCTGAGCCCTCCAGGCTGCGCCAAGCTCTGGCCTCTTGTGTGATGGCTTCTGAAAGCCATCGTGATGTGGAGGCAGCATCCAACCTCAGAGCCCTCAGCACCCGCCGGGTGCCATGTTGCATTTTAGGCCCCTCCTCCCTGTGTTCCTGGGGGGTGCACTACTGGCTGGGGGCATCCAGGCCTCACCAAGCAGGAGTCACTGCCTAGAGGGGTGGGGCGGCATCTCAGGGGACACCTGGATCCAGCCCATCAAGTTCTAGCCTCAGGGACAACCATGAGAGGGAATCCCCCTCCCAGCCCCTGACTCTCCTTACTCCCCCGACTCTGCAGCTCACTGCACAGGGCCCCTGAGTTCTTTACCCTCTGAGCCTCAGTTTCCACACATGGCAAGTGGGCATGATAATTGTCTGGCCTCTCCATGCCCCTTCCGAGAGAACAGAAGAGGAAGCTTTGCAACGTTGTGTTTCCTGAGGGAAGGGTGACCTGCCATCCCCTTGCCCACCCGCTGGGCCAGGCTACCAACCCTAGAGATGTTCACGTGACGTGGCCACTGCCTAACGGTGCCCCTCTCTCCAACACCTGCCTGTCCTAGGTCCCCAGCCTCTGCCTGCCTCACCTCCAAATGTCGGGGTGCCCAGAGCCTCCTTTCTGAGTGCACTCTCTCCCTGGTGAGGTCACCTACTTCCCAGGCTCGAAGGCTCCCTGGCCCCGAGGCCCGTGTCTCCCCAGCTTGGACCTGGCGTCTGCACCCTGCCCACCTCTGCCCACTCCTGGGTCTGTGCACGGACCAGGCGGCTTGACCTTCACGTGCTGACAGCCGGACAAGCGCTGGGTTCCAGACTCCGTGTTCAGTTAACAAGAACCTACGGGTGCCAGGCGCTGGCTCACAGGATGGGAAGACGAGGTCTGCTCTCATTGTTCAGGAGGCGGACAGAGGGGCGCACAGGGGTGCCCGGGTGCAATGCCAGGCCAAGGAGGGTGCCGGGAAATGAGGCGGGATGACGGGGAGGGAGTGTGTGTCGTGGGGCGCCTTACAGTTTGAAGGAGCTCAAGGCCGTCCTGAGAGGGAGAGGGGCAGAGGCCTGAGGAGGGAGGGGCTCTGTGGGGAAGAGTTCTGAGTGGAGGGAACAGCCAGGGCGAAGGCTACGGGTACTGGCCTGTTGGAGCAGAGCAGGCGATGGGAGAGCAGCTGGAGGGGAGGGTGGACCGGAGTGAGGGTCGCTGGGCCATGCAAGGAAGTGGCTTCCCTGTCAGTGATGGGGAGACTGATGAGCTGGGTAGGAAGAGGGCAGGGCCAGGGCAGGGAGAGCCGCAGGGCTCCAGATCTGATGGTGTGGGCTAGGCGTTGCTGGTGGAGATGGAGACTGTCCCCACTGAGAAGGGTCCCCCTATTTCACTAGGTCCCCCCTTCTCAGAGCCTCCAACTGGGTCAGGGTACCCAATGTGGATGTGCCAGCCCAAGCTCCACCCAGGCCCTGCTGCCCAGGGACCTCTGCAAATACCCAGGGTAGGCCTGGTGGGGGAGAGGGGCGGGGGGAGGAGGGCGGTAAGAGAATAAACAAACTCTCACTGCCTGTGGCAGAAACAGAGGCCCAGCGGGGAGGGAGCAGACGCAAGCCCAGGCAGAGCCTCTAGCCTTAGAAGGGAGAGCGAGACAGTCCCTGGGGTCCTTGAGGGTGAGCAGCTCAGCTCCCTGCTCAAGATGGGGGGCTGCCTGAACCCCTCCAGCGGGGCTGTGGAAGCAGCCAAGGATCCCCAGGAAACCTGAAAGGCCCCAAGGGAGTGGGAAACAGAACAGAGGGGGTGGCCAAGGCCATCCAGTGAGCCAGGGGACCTCCGCAGGCAGCTGTACCTGTCATTCCGCGAGGCAGGCACATCTGTTTGGTTCAGTGACGCATCCCTGGCACTTAGAATCTCGCCTAGCAGAGTGGAGTGAGCCCATCTGTAAAATGGGCCGATTCTAGGGCCACTGCCTGGGGTGGTTGTAAGGCTCAGACTGGCACTTGGTGCCAGCTTCTGGGAGACATTAGCCTCTCCTGGCTCCTGGCAGGGCACTTCCAATCTCTGACCCGGGCCCTGAGCCCACCCCCAAGGTCCCAACCCTGCAGTTCAGGTGGGGGGAGGGGGCCCTGGCTGAGCCCAGCCTCCCTCCAGCGTCAGGATGAGCACGGTGGCTCCTGGGCCCCAGGACCCTCCCGGCAGGTGGTCAGGTGCCCTGAGAACCCTGCTTCTCCCACTTCCCAGGCTGCCCCCTTGGTTCCCCACCACCAGCCACTCCTGTCAGCCTCTGTGCCTCCAGCTTAGGGACCCCCTTTCTGCCGAGGGCTCAGAGGGAGGGTCCCCAGGACAGCAGACCCCAAGGCTGCTGGGGCCATTCCTTGGCCTCTGGGAGAATTTGACCAATGGACTGGAATAGATTGGAAGGGGGGTGGGGTGGGGGTGCAGGGTGTTCCTGGGGTCTCAAGCCCTTTCGGATGCCCCCAATGCAGCCTGGTACTAGCTGGGCCCTCCCCGGATGCCGTCCAGTTCTCCAGCTCCTTTGAAGCTTGTCACTACCATGGCCCCAGGCCACCGCAGCTCCCTGGGTGGGATCGGGTTTCTCTGCAGTAGGGCTGGGAGCCGTCCTCCCTCCCCCTCCCTCCCCCACCGGGAGAGCTGAGCCCTTGTGAATAATTCACAGGCGCCACAGCAGCCAGGCTCACGGGTGGGCGGTGGGCGGGTGCTGGGGCCTCTAGCCGGCTGCCTGGGTCCCTGATTGTACCCTGACGCCTAGAGCGGTCCCAGCCTCTCCCCCCAGCTCCCTGCCCAGGCTCCCCAGGCTGGGGGAGCAGGGGTCTCCATCCCCACAGGCAGCTGGGTGGGCACTGGTCTACTCCCTCTCCTGGCAGTGCCCCACCCAATTCCCAGCCACCCCTCCTGCCTGCACCCTGTCTGGGGACCACACAAAAGCACCTCCTTATCAGCCAGGACACATGCTGCTGGCTGCAGGATAGAGCCCACCCTCTGTCACCTCCCCGAGATTCATGTGGCCTGGGGGCTGGCAGTGCATTTGTCCAGGCCACCTGGCCAGTGCAGGCACTGCCAATCCCAGCCACACCTGCAGGGCCTGGGCGGGTCAGTGTCCACAAGGCCCTCAGCCCCTAGGCTGTCCCCTGGCATAGCCAGAGCCTTCCCCAGGCTCCTGGTGAGGAGGGGCTCAGCCTGGGGCTCCCTCCCAGGTCCTCCTCAGCACTCTCAGGGGTGGGCTCGGTTGGCAGCACTCTCAGGGGTGGGCTCGGTTGGGGCCCATTATGTGTGAGACTGGTGGGTGCAGGCAGGTGGCCATGGCTGTCCCTTCCCGTGCAAGACCTCTGTGTCCTCTGTCACTCGAGGGGAGGGGACAGAAGCGTCGTAGTTGCCCGGTCCGGGTGCTGACAGGGCCAGCCGGGAGCCGTTCCCATGAGTCTCTGGGGCCTCCTGCTCTAAGTCCCACCGCCTTTGACTTGACCCGAACCCCAGATTGTTCAGAAGCAGAGTTCACGCGACACCGGTGCAGACCCAGGCCCACGTGGCCCCTGGTCCGAGGGCACACCTCCTGGTCCCCCACTGACCAGGCCAGGGAACCTCCTGGTCACTGCCCCCGAACGGGTCTGAGGGCTGCCCACACCCATGCCAATGTGCCCGGGCCTGAGGCTGCCGCTGCGGCCACCCTGCCCAAGGTCATGGGGGGCCTCAAGGCCGCTCATGTCCTAGGCGCCCACTTGGACTGACAGAGATCACCCCACCTGTCAGGGCCCAGGGCCACGGGTGCCCACCTCAGACCCTGTCTGGGTGGCTTCCCCCAGGGCTCCTGTCTCCCAAGTTGTGCCGAAGACCTGGCTCCCTTCCTCCCCAGGACCCTGCTGTGCATGAGCCCCATTCTTCCACCTGCCCCACCCGACCAGCCCTGCTCAGCTGCTCCTCAGCCCAGCCACTCAGCAGAGGCCCCTGGGGTGTGGGAGCCCAGCGCCTTGGTGTCAGGAATGGGCTGAGGGGCCCCAGGAAATGACCAGCTGCTCTGTGGATGGCCTGGCGAGGGGGCTGTGGGGCTGGGGGTGGAGTCTGGGCAGGCAGCCCTCTCCCCCCACCTCTGGGGTCATGGCTCCTCCTCCATCGCCTTCCTGACTGAGGGTTTAGGAGGTGCTCTTACCCCCCCCCTCACTTACAACAGCCTTGCAAATGAGCACAGCAGCCAATGAGCAATGAGGCTGGGGCTGGAGGGAGCACCCCGGGGAGCAAGTGACCTTGGGCTGGATGCCTGGGGCTTGCAGGGACTGGGCAAGTGGCAGTGAGCCTGCGGGTGTGTGTGTGTGGGGGGGCGGGTGTGGGGAGGAGGCGGAGACATCTTGGCTGGGCAGGAGCCGCCTCTGGCCTGGCCCTCTGGCCCCAGGTGAGGCCACTGCCCCAGATGCCGGAGGGGATGGCAAACTTCAAGCACCCCAGCCCTGGCGGCCCCACCCCAAGACCCTGGGAGGGGCGTCCTTACTCAGGGTGGTGCCCGATGAGAAGCCTCAGGGAGGGAAAGTCTCCTTTGGCGGCAGCGTAGTGGACGGGCAGGGCACCCGTGTCTGTGGCTGCGGTGGGATCCCCACCGCCGTGACGCAGCAACCAGTCCACCACCTCGGGGTGGCCGAAGCGGGCAGCCAGGTGCAGGACTGTGGCACCAGAATTGTCTTTGTCCTGTGGGAGGAGGGCCCATTAGTCCCACAGCCTTGTCCTGGCCCATCTCTGGGTCAGGCCCCTTCCCCACCCCCCCCCCCCCCCCCCCCCCCCCCCCCCCCCCCCCCCCCCCCCCCCCCCCCCCCCCCCCCCCCCCCCCCCCCCCCGGCCATGGGGCAGCTCTGTCCTTGGGCACCTAAGCGGGCTTGCTTTGAACTACAGTCCAAGGTGGCACCACCAAGCCAGGCGTGTGGGCTTTCTGAGAACAGCGGGCCATGACTGAGATGCCCACACAACGCAGGCTTTCAGGACGTGGCACGCTTGTCCCTGCAGGCGCTCCAGGGTCTGGCTGAGACCCTCAGCTGGCACCCAGGTGCTCAGGGACATGTGGGTGAGGAAGCGAGAGCTGCTGGGCCAGGGAAGTGGGCTGTTGGGCAGTACCAGGTTGGCATTGGGATCAGGGGGCACCTTCTGCATCCAGCCCCCCCCCGTGTCACATGGAAAGGACTCTCCAGATTGGGGCACCTCTAACAACCCAATCTCAGAGACTGCCCTGTCTCCCAGCCCAGCACATGCCCTGCTCCCAAGCTGCCTTCTTGTCTTGTGGGGCAGTGGGCAGGGCCTGGGCAGTCAGCCAATGGTGGTAGCCCTCTCCCAGGCACCCCGGAGGGAGGGGGGCAATGGTCAGAAGTGCCCGATGTGTCCTTGTGAGCATCCGGGTGTACCTGCCGTGGAGAGTTCGGGGGGGGGGGGAGGGCAGATGCTGCGCAGGTGACGGGTGAGGAGGACAGTTCCCGAGACAGGGGCTGGCTGGTGGCTAGGAGGAGGGCACGGGCTCTGGAACAGTGAGCTCCCAACGCCAAGCACATGGGACAACACAGGGGAGAGGGCACGTGGGCCCGGCAGTAGTGAGCGGTGGGCACAGTTTACTAGAATCCGGGAAGTGGGCCCCTCTGCCAGGTGTGGGCACAGGTATGGCTGAGGCAGCGGGAGGAGAGGCTCCTGTGAGAAAGGTGAATGGAGGCGAGGGGCTGGAGGGGCTGGAGCCCAGGGCTGACTGGTGTCCTCAAAGCTGAGGGGCAGGCGCGGGTGGACTGGCTGTGGCCGGGAGGGAGGTGGGCAGCAGAGTAAGGCAGAGGGGACAGGAGCGAACACCCAGGATGGAGGGTGTTGCTGAGGCCCTCAGTGTGCTGGAATGCCAGGCGGGACCAGTCTGGCTCAGTGTGTCCCTTGAGCCGAGGGGACAGGGCTGGCTAGAGGTGACCCAGGCAGGACCACGGTGAAGTATGCGCCAAGCCCAGCTCTTGAGGAAGGCCCTGCTGGGTTCCTTCTGGCCTTGGGGCTGGGGGCCTGCAGCTCCCGGGGGTCCTGCTGGCTCTGGCCTCTGGGTGGGGGTGGCAGTAAGAAGAGGCCCCGGGCTTAGGGGCTCTGGTCTGTCCCTGGAGCTCCGGCCTCATTGCTGTGGCTGGCACCCTAAATCTGCTTATCTCTCTGGGCTGAGCAGGGCCAGGATCGAGGCCATCCTCTCCCCCACACTTCCGCCTCCCAGGGCTCGAGGACCAGAGCCGAGATAAGCCGGGCACAAGGCCACCTGCTCTTCCGCCTCCTCTGCAGAGGCGAGGCAGGCTTCCGGCCAGGGCTGGACACCAGGACCAGGGAGGTACGCCACCTCCCCAAAGAGTGGTCAGGGACCACGAGCCAGGAACTCTGATAACAGAGCCGGAGATAAGGCCGGGCCATCTCCCAGGAAGGGCGGAAGTGCGTGTGTGTGGGGGTGCCACCCTGAGGGCAGAAGGGGGGCAGGGGTCTGGCCACCCTCAGGCCCAGCCTGCCAGCTCAGCTGCCTCTTCTTCTATATCCAGGGAACCCACTGGTCTTGCCCAAAGGTCTGGTTCCTCCCTCCAGTGGTCCCAGTGGCCAGAATAGCTTCCAAGTTCCTGACTCCAGCCTCTGAGACCCTCAGGCCCTGGTGGCCTCTCCACCCTCACCCTTCTCCCCCCACCGGCCTTCTGCTGCTCCACCAGGACAGGAACGCGGAAGCCGCAGAGCTGGCCACTTCTTGCTCCTGGTGCTGGGAACTGTCTGATCATCACCTGGCCTCTTGCTCTCCCTCAGTCACTCCTCAGAGGGGCCTTCCGGGCCACTTCACCCAAACAGCTCCCTGAGGCTCCCTCTCGCGTGGCCCTGCAGTGCCTGATGGTACCTGGTTTACCTCTTAGCCTGTGGGTTTGCTGTGTGTTGCCCCGTGGACTGGCCGCTCCAGGGGGCGCAAGTGCCCCTGAGCCCTGGCCTAGTACCTGTTGGTGCTCTGTGGCCAGCAGGAGGGTTACACCAGGGTCTCCTCCCCCAGCTCAGAAGGAGCCAGGCTTCCACCAGCCTGGGGACCAGAGACCAGGTGGGGCCTTGGGGTCACCTGCCTCTCAGCCTGGAGTGGCTGTAAGACTTGGCCGCCCTTCCACACCTGGGGGGAAGGGGGGCGTGCCTGGGCTTCTGATTCTGTGTCCAGGCCCTAGTGCCCCCGCCCACCCTCCCAGTCCCCTGGGTCAGTGATTTGCCCTTGCCCCTCTGGTTCCCCATCACCTGGGTGCTGACGGGCACCTGCCCTGGTGCTTACTTAACCCAGGAACCACCTCACCCTGGCCCTGGGGAGGACCTTGACGCAGGTGCAGTGGGGAGGTGCCAGCCCCACCCACTTGGGGGTGCTCCAGGCCAGACCTTCTAGGGGTGGAAGCCTGGGCAGCCTGGGGGCGCGAGGACCCACCTGCACCCTGCAGCCGCCCTGCGAGAGCAGCCACTGCAGGCAGGCGAGGTGGCCGGTGGCGGCGGCGTCGTGGGCCGGGGTGGCACCGTTCCGCGCGCGGGCCGCGGCGGGCAGGGCGGCCTCCTCCACCAGGAAGCGCAGACAGTGCAGCTTGCCGGCGCGGGCCGCGTGGTGCACGGGCAGGGCGTCCAGCGGGTCCCGCAGCGAGGGCCCCAGCCGGCCCGCGGCGTGCAGGGCCTTGAGCACGTCCAGCTCGCCCTGCCGCGCCGCCTGCAGCGCCTGCTCCAGGGCCATCGCGCCGCCCGCAGCGCCGCGCCCCGCGCTCAGCGCGCTCCCCCGGGCGCCATGCGCCTGTCCTCGGGCACCGGGAGAGTCCGTGGCGCGGCCGTCGGGGGGCCCGGAGGGTTGGGAGGCGGAGCGGCAGTCGGTGCGACTCCTGCTCCGCCGTCCCTCGCTCGCTCCGCTCCGCCTCCGCCGCGCTGTGGGTCCCGGCCCCCGCGGCCCGGGCTTAAGCCTGGGGCCCGCCCCCCGCCCCGCCTCCAACCGGCCCCCCCGCCCCGCGCACCGCCCCGCGGCTGGCCGGCCCGGCGGAGGAGACCGGCGGCAGGAACTTGACTCCGAAAGCTCCTCCAGAGGAGTGTCCTGGGCTGGGTTTGGGGAAACAGGGGTGTTCCAGGCAGGGGCACCCCAAGGGACGAGGCAGAGCAAACTCCCTGGGCTCTGGGTCCAGGCCCCAGTGGGTGCACCTGGTGCCGCGCCCGCGGCTCTCGAAGCCCGCCAGACCCCGGAGCCGGCAGCCCGGAGGGACGGGGGCCCGGTGCGCTCCGGTTCTCAGCTAGAGGGTGGCTTCAGGGGGCCCCGGGGTTACCCTGAGCTTGAGGGCCTGTGGCTGCCACGTGGAGAGAAGGGAAAGCGGGGGTGCAGGGGCCGAGGGCGTGGGGAGGTGCGCAGAGCAGTCTCCGGGAAAGGGTGGCAGGACCCCTCACGGAGGGCGCAGGGAGCTCCCGGGGGGCCGCCGGCCAGGGGAGCACGTGGACCAACCCCTCCCGCCTGCGTGGCCAGAGCCCTTCCTGGAGCTGGAGGGAGGCACAGCCGCCGGACAGACGCGGGGAAGAGCCCCCGAAGGCGGGGGCGGCAGCGGGGGAGCGGGCGGCACGTCCTGTGACTCTGAAACCGTCTGTGCCCGTCCTCCCTCCCCCGCCGCGCGCTGCCGCCCGAGGGGCCTGGCCCCGGTTGTTCCCCGCAGCGCCTCGGGGCGCAGAAGCGGAGAGGACCCGCGGGAGTCAGTCCCGGCGTGGGATTCGGGGGAGGCCACGCATCCACTCCCGGGCCGCCCCCTGGTGGCGCCGTGTGATGACCTTCGGGGCTCCAAGGAGCCCAGGACCCGCGAGGCGCTGGGCCCGCGGTGGGATGGCCTCCGGGGACGTGCACCTGGCCAGACCGGCCTGGCTCCCTCCATAGGACAAGGAAAGGAGGAAAGGCAGGAGTCTTTTGTTTTTTATTTTGGCACATTTTGTAATTTATTTTTTTCTTAGAACAGGTTGCTACATTGTGCTTTTATTTTAGTTTATTTTTAAAATATATATTTTATTGATTTTTTACAGAGAAGGAGGGAGAGGGATAGAGGGTTAGAAACATCGATGAGAGAGAAACATCAATCAGCTGCCTCCTGCACACCTCCCACTGGGGATGCGCCCGCAACCAAGGTACATGCCCTTGACCGGAATCAAACCTGGGACCCTTCAGTCCGCAGGCCGACACTCTATCCACTGAGCCAAACTGGTCAGAGCTTATTTTAGTTTATTTTTTGAGTCGGATGGTTTGCCTTTGTTTTTTTATTAAATTTACTATAAGCCTGATGCATGAAATTCATGCAAGAGTAGGTCTTCCTTTCCCTGCTGCCAGCACCGGCTTCCCTTTGGCACCCTTCAGCCCGGCTTCTTCCGGAAGGTCGTCTGGAAGGACATCCGGTCTAATTAGCATATTATGCTATTATTATAATTATTATAAATTGGGGTGACATTGGTTAATAAATCAATAGGTTTCAGAAAATCAATAGGTTCAAGTGTATATTTATTTTCTCTCTTTTTAAAAAATATGTTTTATTGATTTTTTACAGAGAGGAAGGGAGAGGGATAGAGAGTTAAACATCATGCCTCCTGCACACTCCCCACTGGGGATGTGCCCGCAACCAAGGTACATGCCCTTGACTAGAATCGAATTCCAGACCCCTTAGTCCACAGGCCAATGCTCTATCCACTGAGCCAAACCGGTTAGGGCTTCTCTCTTTCTTTTTAAATCTTTACTTTTTGAAAGTATTACATATGTCTCATTTCCCCCCTCATTGACCTCTCCTTACCCTCCACCCCCGCCTTCACCCCCCTATTGTCTGTGTCCATGGGTTATGCATATATGCACACAAGTTCATTGCTTGATCTCTTCCCACACACCCACCCTCCTCTGCCGGGAAGGGAGGAGTCTTATCCTGGCAACCTCCATGCTTGGCTGGTTCATGTGCCCACGGGGCTGCCCTCCTCCAGCTCACCCAGCGACAGGCACACCCTGAGGCCTGAGACTGGCAGGGGTGCTGCAGGAACACGGAGCTGAAATGACTCATCTTGGGCGCCCCCCACCCCCATGCCTCCTCCATGACGCAAATCATTTGCTGCAATTCATGTCCTTCACTCCCAAGGTGGCTCCCCTGGCCCTGGACACTCTCATCCGACATGGTTTTGTCGTTTTGGGAGCCTCCCATGATGTGTCGGCAAAGCAAGGGGTCCTGGAACCCCTCCCCCAAGAGGAGTGTCTCCATAAAAGTCACGTGTGTATGTGTGTGCATGTGTATGTGTATGGGTGTATGTGTGTGTATTGGTATGTGCATGTGTGTATTGGTGTGTATGTGTGTATGTGTATGTGTCTGTATGTGTGTATGTGTGTGTATGTGTGTATGGGTGTGTATGTGTGTTTGTGTGTATGTGTGTATGTGTTTGTGTGTATGGGTGTGTATGGGTGTGTTTGTGTGTATGTGTGTATGGGTGTGTTTGTGTGTATGTGTGTGTATGTGTGTATGGGTGTGTATGTGTGTTTGTGTGTATGTGTGTATGTGTGTTTGTGTGTATGGGTGTGTATGGGTGTGTTTGTGTGTATGTGTGTATGGGTGTGTTTGTGTGTGTTTGTGTGTGTATGTGTGTATGGGTGTGTATGTGTATGGGTGTATGTGTGTATGGGTGTGTATGTGTGTGTGTGTATGTGTGTGTGCCCATCCTTGCTGAACATCTTCTTCGCCTCCTTTCTCAGGGTCACTCAGGCTTGGGCTGGGACCCAGACCTTCCCATCCTCTCTGGGTCCCTGCGGGTCCTCCCAGCAGCCCACACCAGCAGGAACACGTTTGTGGAAGTCCTGCGGCTTACCCGGCGCTGTGCCAATCTCCACTGGCACCTTTATTCCCCACAGGGATGCCATGCGGCAGGTACAGCCACGATTCCAGTCTCACAGCTGGGGAAACTGAGGCACAGGGAGGTTGGTTTGTTGGTTTTGAACGTACCTTGCCTGAGGTGACACAAATGGGAAGGGGCAGAGCTCACACTGGCTGCTGCTGCCCTGTCTTCTTCCCTCTGCCCGTTTCCTGCCCACGCTCCCCTCCAGGTGTCTGTCTACGGACCCACCAGGCCTCCTCTCATCCCCCGTGGGGCTCAGGCCTGGTCGTGTGGAAAGTGCCTGTTCAGACGTCTCCGGAACCCAAGGGCAGGGGCCAGGGTTGCAGTGTATGCCCACTGGGCCTTAGGAGGCTCCAATTTCCCCCAAACCTGACCCCACACATGCTGCACACTCGGCTGACTTAGCTCAGTTCTGGTGATAAATGATGCTTTCCCCCAGGTTTGCGCTGCAAACCCCCCAGGGTCCTCGGTGGAAGCCATGGTGCCTGAACTGGTCATGGTCCTTATAGCAATGGGAGAGTGGAGGAGAGATGGGGTGACGGCACTGAAAAGGGAGTTTGCTCCCCCCACAGGTCCTCAAATGGTGGCCCGCAGGCATGGAGGCGGTGTTCTAGAAAGAACCTTCCTCCCCTCCCCCAGGAACCAGTGTCAGGGACTCCCAGCAAGAATGCAGGGGTTGATGCAGGGTGGGTTTGTGGGCACAGAACTGCTCGAGCCATGTGGCTGGGGTGGAGGAGGATGCCATGTGGGACATCAGCGAGGGACCCACAGTCTTTTCTGATCCCTGGGCTCAAGAATGCAAGGGGGCAGGGGCTCAGGCACCCCCCAGACCCTGCCGGGTCAAACATTACTGAATTATTCTCATTATCAGGACCGTAATGGGGGTTAATGAATGCGAGGGCCAAAAAGCGCTTGGCTTGTGCTTGGCACACAGTAGGTCCTCCACAAGTGATGGCCGGTTGTCCCTTTGCCAGCCAGACAGGTACAGGTGGCTCGAGAGCCCTCTCGCCCAGGCTGCACCCCCTTTCTGATGCACGCGCTGGCCTCCGCGGGCCCGGCTGGGGGAGCACGAGGCAGGAGGATTTGGGGCGAGTGACAGGAATGGGCCCCCCGAGATGGGGTTTGGCGGAGGCGGTGGGGGCAGTCCAGCACCCTGGACAGCGCCGGTCTGGCTCCGCCCCAGGGCGCCTCCTCCAGGCCGGGCTGGGAGGGTCCGCCCTCAGCCCCCCGAGGGTCGGCGGGGCAGTCCGCAGTGCCGTTCGCCGGGCGGCCGTTGCCCGCTGGGGGTGGGCGGCCCCGAGCAGATGGGCGGGGGACGCCCAGCCAGTTTGCTGCACCAACCGCCACGCGGCGAGGAGGCGGGCCCGGCGGCCGCTGGGGCCCGAGCACCGGGACCTCCCCGCCCTGCCCGCCACGTGGGCTCCGCCGGTCCCGCGGGTGGGGCCGGAGCCGGCGCCAGTGGAAAGGAAAATGAGCTCCGAGGGCCCCCGGGTTTCCCGGTCTCCTCTGGGCCTCAGTTTCCCCATTCAAACCGAGGCCGGGGGACCAGGTGACCTCTATCTTGGGGAGCCCCCAGGAGTCCACGGAGGCCTTAGAGCCCTGGCCGGGCGGTCCCCGACGGGGCCTCCACCTGCCCTCGCTGAGACCCCGCTCCCCGCCGCTCGGACCCCCTGTCCGCACAGCAATTTGGGGGGGCGGGGGCGAGTCCCTCCGGGGAGTGGAAACCCGCCTGGGAGCTCCCTAAGGAGGAGGCGCTGAACCTGAATGAATGCAGAGGGCGGAGCTGGGCCAGGTGGGACGGCAGCCCGTGCGAGGCGAGGCGAGGCTCGGCCCCCTCCGTGCCCCTCCTGCCCGCGGGTCAGGGCAGCGAAGGCTGCGATGCCGCCCGCACACCCCTGCGGGCTCCGGAGCGCCCTGGGCCTGCGACCCCGCCGCAGATGGGACGCGAAGGGCTGCGGCGAGGTCCCTGGGGCTCTGCCCTCTCCCATCCCCCCCCCGCTACCCGCGGCACCAACAAAGGCGGGAGGTGGGGCCCGCAGGCGCCCTGACTCCGCGGGGCGGGACGGGGCGGGCGACACCGCCTCCTGAAAGCCGGGTGGCGGCGCGGCGCTCCCCAGTGGCGCTGGCCGGGGCTGCGCTGGCGGCCGCCTCCTTCCGCGTCTCGGTCCACGCGGTCGCAGGTCTCCCAAGCGCCGGCCCGCAGCGAGGCTGCCTCCCCGTCGAGCATGGGGCTGCCTCGGAGGGCGCGAGAGCCGACGGAGCTGCGTAAGGTAGGAGCCGGGGCCAGGGGACCGAGGGCCGGGGCCGGAGCCTGGGCCGGGGCCGCGCGTGTGCGCCGGGCCCGTGCGCCGCCTAACGCGGCCTCCGCGCCCCGCAGAGCCTGAAGCCGCTGCTGGAGAAGCGCCGCCGCGCGCGCATCAACGAGAGCCTGCGGCAGCTCCGGGCGCTCATCCTGCCGCTGCTCGGCCTGGAGGTGAGCGCCGGGCTCGGGGCCGGGGTGGGGCCAGCGCGCGGCGTGAGGGGATGAGCGGGAGGGCTGGTCGCCTCGACCCCAGGAACCTGCGAGGGGGCCCCGCGCGGCGCCCGGGCCGGCCGAGCGCAGGGGGCACTAGTCCCGGGCAGCCGGCCCTTCCGCGCGCCCAGCTGCTGGCCGGAACGGGCTGGGGTTTGGAGTTGGGGGTCGGGGGCCCCAGGCAGTCGGCCGGGGATCTGCCCTGACTCTCCGTCTCTCCGTCCCTCTCCCTGGTGGCCGGTCGCAGAGCTCTGGCTGCTCGAAGCTGGAGAAGGCGGACATCCTGGAAATGACGGCTCGCTTCCTGCAGGAGCTGCCTGCGTCCTCCTGCCTGACTGCGGCCCCCGGTAAGTGACCCCGCTCGGCCCGCCCGCACCCCGCGCCTCTCCCTGCCCAGCCCGGCCCCGCACCCCGCGCCTCACTCGTCTCTCCGTCTGCAGCGCCCCCCGACAGCTACCGCGAGGGCTATGGCGCCTGCCTGGCGCGCCTGAGCCGCGCGCTGCCCGCCTGCGGCGCCCTGGAGCCTGCGTTGGGCGCTCGGCTGCTGGAGCACCTGCGGCGGAGAGCGGCCGGCGCCTCCCCCGACGGCGGGCGCCCTGAGGTCTCCTGTGGGTCGCCCTCGCCCTCCGCGCCGCCCACCCCCGCGCCCTCGCCGCCTGCGTCTCCCCGCGGCCCTGGCCTCTGGCGACCCTGGTAGCCCCTGGCGAGTCCACGGACGCCGCTGCCGGCCCCGGGACTGAGAAAGCTTGGTGGCAGCTGCCTTTCCCACCAGGAAGGGTCAACCACAGCCAGGACGGACGCCTGTGAGCTGAGCGGCGGACTGCAGGCCGGGGGACTGGGCTGGAAGAAATAAGGGAGAAGCCCGCCTCATCCCCAACTGGAGGGTGTCTGGGCCGAGGAGAAAGGGTGGGTGGCTGCAGGGGAGGAGGAGCCCCCATCTGTGCTGGTGGAAGTGGCTGTAGGCCTGGACCAGCCCCACAGGCTGCTGGCACACCTGTCCCCGCACTGGCCCCAATCCAGGGCTGAGCTCGCCTGAGCCAGGTACAGCCATCTGCTCTGGCTGGTCGCTGCCCACCTGGCCGTTCTTGGGCCTGTCTCCTCGCCAGCTCTGTCGGGCAACCTCTGGGCAGACCGAAGCAGTGACCTGAGGGCTCTGCAGGCTGGGGAGCCATCACCTCCACGCCTGGCCTCTCCTGTCCAAGCCTCCAGGGGCAGGGCCTGGAGGCAGCCAGCTCGGTGCTGTCCAGGGGCCAGGGCCAGGCTGGGTGGGCTTGGGGAGGACTCATTCCCCGAGCATTAGTCTAACCTGGTTTATGTGCCGGGTGTGAGGAAGGCGGGGTGGGCAAGGATGCGGGTGCCCTGTGGCCCCAAGAAGCCCCAGCGCAGAGGCAGTGCCCTGGGAGGTGAGCTCACCCATGTCACCACAGCAGAGATTCAAGGGCGGATGGCAGGTGGAGGACCAGGAAACCTTTCTTGGTTTTCTCTTCACACCTGCCCCCGGCTGCGCTTCAGGTTTGGTCACGGGGAGCGACTTGTTCTTCAGACTTTTCTTTCTTCCCTGTGAATGTCAGGAGAGCCTGCAAAGCCTCAGGGAGGGGCCCATGGGTCCCAGGAGTGGGTGCCCAAGACACGGCGGGAGCCCCACTTGGTCCTGTTCCCAGCATTACCCCAGGATCCGCTGAGTCTCCACAGGAAGAAGGGTCAGTGCCTAAGTACACCTGTGCGAGGGACACGGCATAGGGGCAGAAGACAGAGCTGATGGAGGGGGAGGGGTCACCAAACCCAGGATGACGTCGGCACCGATTTGGAACGTGGGAAGCTGTGGGTGTTATTGAAGAAGTCACTGCTGCCTGGCCAGTGAGCTCAGTGGTTTGGCACCATCCCAGCGGCAAGATGTTTCGGGTTCAATTCCTGGTCAGGGCACATGCCTGGGTTGTGGGCTCGATCACAGGTAGGGGGTGCGCAGGAGGCAGCAGATGGATGTTTCTCTGTCATTGATGTTTCTATCTCCTCCTCTTCCTTCCTCTCTCTCTCTGAAAAGCAATAAAAACATTTTAAAGAAGTCACTGCTGAGACCGCTGGGTGAGCCCCCAGCAGCGGGTCCTGTCCTACCCTCTGTGGGTTCGGCTGACTGGACTGCAGCTCCTGGAGGGCAGGGCTGGGCTGAGTGCGCCTCTGTGTCCACAAGGCACGGGCACACAGGGAGCTCAGTAGACACGCTGGGCTAACGAACAGGTCATGTGACCAGACCATGAGGCACTGAACCCTGGACAGCCTGGCCCCCGACTCCCACCCGCGGCCCCTCATATGGCTTAGAAGACTGGACTCCCAGGACAGGAGCGGGGCAGCGTGTGAGAGCAGGCACTGAGGCCGCGACTGCTCTGCGGAGCGGCCGGGAGGGGCAGGTAACCTGCAGGCCACGCCCACCAGGAGTGCAGTTTCTGCCTGGAAACGTCCAGGGTACAAGGCAGGAAGAGCTTTCGCTACAGGTGTGGAGTCCCAGAACTGGCCGTCCAGAGGCCCCTCTCCTTCCGGCTGCACCTGCCATTCCCTGCCGCTGAGCTCCTTCCGGGTCTGGCTCTGTGACTCTCAGTGACCTGACCTCAAGCAGGTTACCCTGCGAGCAGGCAGGGTGGAGATGTGGAGACAGGCCAGTGACTCAGGGGTCAGGCGTTCCGGGCACTGAGCTGGGCAGCCAGCCCGCCCTGGTGGGAGCCGAGGTAAACCCAGGCGGGCGAGGCTCTGGGCCCCAGACCAGAAGCTGGGGCTTCCCAGCAGGGAGGGGACCGAGCTGCCCGGGCAGCTCGCTGGCACTCAGGCTGGGCTTGTGACACAGGGAAGCCAGCCTCCCCCACAGGCACCTGTGCACGCCTACCTCCTGGCAGCTCCCCTGCCGTTCCCAGAGCCTGTGTGACGCCCCAGGTGAGCACAGGGCTGGGCGGGCCTGTCCGGTGCTGGAGGGAGGCTCCCCCACGCAGGAGCATTCCATGACACTCAGCGAGGCCCACATGGTGCCCAGTTGGTGCTACTTTCTATGATGGTCCCAGGACTGACTGGCTATCACGCTGGGTTTCAGGAAAGGGCCTGGGTTCTTAGAAACTAGTGGGTGACAGCCAGCGCCTGGAGCCACCTGGGAGCCTCGGGCTGGGGCCGGCCCCACGTCCCCCTGGAGTCACGTGTCCTTTCCGTGATCAGTGATAAAGGCGGTTGCCAAGGAGACTCCTCTAGCAAACATCTACAAACCACGGAGCCCAGACTCCGGCTGAGTCTCCCACTGGGTCGTCTGGAACAGGGGCCGAATGAACTGGGTCTGGGAAAGCCCGCGGATCGGCAGAACTCTCCCGCCTTGCTTCAGGGTGACCCCCAGGAAGCTGGTGGCGGGAGCCAGGGACCCTTCCCCGTCCCGTGCAGCCGCCTCCTCCCAACGTGGAGGCCAGATTTACTTTTTAAAGAACGTGCCAGGCTGCCCTAGCTGGCCCAGTGGTTATTTCCTTGGTTTTTCTTGTCTGGGCCCCTTCCCAGTGTGACCCTGCCTCGGTGCCGTGTGTGCATTTCCTGTGCCCATGTCTCTTGCAGCCCGCAGAGAGCTGCTCTGGCATATAAAGGTGGGGGAAGGGGGGGAGAGAAGGCAGATACCTACTTCAGGTTCCAAGTGAGCAACTGGTTTCCCTCTGGGTTTTGAGAGGCCTTGGCAAAGCCCCAGGCGTTGAAAGCATCTGTCATAAAGCTTTGAAAGGTTTCGGCAGCGTGAGAAGCACCTGAGGGCAGGTGTGTATGTGTGCATGTGTGTGTGTGTGTGTGTGTGTGTGTGCGTGTGGTGTCTTGTCACTCGAGATCCACTGGAGGGCAGCAAAGAGCAGGGTCCGGTGGCTGCTCGCTGGACCCCACCTGTGAAAAAGGGAGACTCCAGGCTGAATGTGTGCCCCCTGCTGGGGTTCAGGAGCCGTTCTAGACCCCAGAAGTCAGAGGCAGGCCCGGGCACTGTGGGGACTGCATCGGAGGCCCCCGTAAGAACACGAACATGAAAGTGTGTATATAGACTCAGTGTGAAAAGGAACCCTTACCCAGAACAAAAAGTGTAAATCACAGCAAACCAGGGCTGTTGGCAGAGTGGTGATCCCAGACCAGACCCACACAGAAATGCTTTTTTTTTTTTTTTAAATATATATCTTTATTGATTCCAGAGAGGAAGAGAAGTGGGGGGAAGAGAAGAAACATCAGTGATGAGAGAGAATCATCGATTGACTGCCTCCTGCACAGGTCCTACTGGGGATGGAGCCCGCAACCCAGGCATGTACCCTGACTGGGAGTTGAGAATCGAACAGTGACCTCCTAGTTCATAGATCGACCCTCAACCACTGAGCACTCCTGCCGGGCCAGCTCCCCCTCTGCTTCCAGAACATTCTGGGGCTCTGTCCTTGCTCAGTAAGCAGCCCCAAACATAGTTCTCATCAGCCTCGCAGAAAACCCATGTGCACAGACGACAGAATTTGCTCAGATGAGGAGATAAGTGCCTTCCGTCCTCTTCATCCCTGCACTGCGGGCTGTATGTGAGAAGAGACACATTTACACAAACACCGCCGTCACCGACAGCAAGCTTCCCCTTCACGCCTATCTGGGGAGCTGGTGACATGCGATGTCCAGGCCCCACCTCTGGGGGTTCTGATCCCCTGTGTCTTTGTGGGTGGTCTCAGCCTACACCCCTGAGGCCAGGCTATGCTGCCCCAGCAAAGCCCCTGCATCAGAGAATGGTGGTGCCAGGTGGGGGCCGGGCCAGGGCCGGGGAGGGTGGATAGGGAGTGAGTGTTCAATAGGGACAGAGCTCTCCTGTTGCAAGGTCGGAATGTTCTGGAGATGAGGGTGGGGAGGTGGCCAGGCAGCGTGAATGTGGTTGATGCCACTGAACTGTACGCTTAGGATGGTAAGCGTTGGGTGCATTTTACCACCAAAAACCAGTAAATAAAAAGATGCCATCACTGCGACCGAGGCTCCCACGTGCCGAGGGTGCCGTCGGCTGTCCTCTGGGCCCATCTGAGCCGGACTGTCAGGGACACGAGGCTGTGCTGCGTCCCTCGGTCTTCGATGGACCCCATCCGTTCTCGCCATCTGGGGATCCAGACAGTTTCCACTTCCTGTCGTGGTAGGGACAGTTGCAAGGTTTGTACTTTAAAAAACCCCACACAATTTGTTAGTAATGTTAGCTTTAACAACTTATTAAAGATTAAAAAAAATCTTTACTGTTGAAAGTATTACATATGTCCCCTTTCCCCCCCATGGGTCCCCTCTAGCCTGCCCCCGCCCCCGATACTGTTCATTTGGATGCTAATTATCCTTCCCTAACAAAATGAACATTTGTTGTTTTAAAAATTGCAACGACAGACACGCGTGACATCGTATCGAAGCGGCATGAGAAGGAGTAAATGAACCTGTGTCCCCCTGGGCTCTCATTCACTTTCCTCGTGTCTGTGTGACCTACCTTTGCTTTTTCTTTATATGTATCGTTCGAGCAGGTTCTGTCTAGTCTGTGCACGTGGGTTTTCTGTGAGGCTGATGAGAACATGTGTGTGTGTGTGTGTGTGTGTGTGTATAATTGGTTTCAGAGAGGAAAGGAGAGTGAGAGGGAGAGTGAGAGAGAAACGTCAATGATGAGAGAGAATCATTGAATCATTGATGGGCTGCCTCCTGCATACCCTACCTGCAACCTCTTGGCCCTTGGGGCAACATTCAACCACTGAGTGACGCCGGCTGGGCTGATGAAAGGCATTTTAAAGTCAACTCTGTGAATCATATCTGTTGATATTTACTACATTAGAAATTAAAACAGAAATTTAAAAACAATTTATTAATTCATTAAAAGCAATGCGCTGGTCGGAGTGGTTCAGCGGTTGGGTGTTGTGCGTGGGAAGGTTGCCGGTTCAGTTCCTGGTTAGGGCGTATGTATGCCTGGGCTCAGTTCGAGTGGCGGGGGGTGTAGGAGGCAGCCGACAGATGTTTCGTTCTCACGTTGATGTTTTTCTCCCTCTCCCTTCCTCTCTCTGAAAAAAATAAAAATAAAAAAAATCTAAAACAACAATAATACATGCATATGTTAGCATATGTAATTAACTTTCAGTAAGGAATATATTTTCCAAAATAAACTACTGGAAGAGTGGCATTATTTTTTAAAATATATATATTTTATTGATTCCAGAGAGGAAGGGAGAGGGGGAGAGAGATAGAAACATCATTGATCGGCTGCCTCCTGCACACCCCCTACTGGGGATCAAGCCTGTCACCTGGGCATGTGCCCTGACTGGAATTGAACCTGGGATCCTTCAACCCACAGGCTGACGCTCTATCCCCTGAGCCACACCAGGTAGGGCAGAGTGGCATTATTTTATAGCTTTACACATCTCCTTACTGTCTGCATCCTCAGAAGCACCTTGGGCTCCCAGATCTGCCTCTGCACTCCGCGTGTTGTGATATGTTGTTTTGTTGAGGTATGTGAAGGAAATCGGGCCTCATCCTATATAATAAAAGCCTAATGTGCAGATTGAACAGCAGAACAACTGGTTGCTAGGACATGCACTTAGCACCAGGGGGCAGACACTCGCTGCAGAAGCTGCCCCCAGGCCTCATAGGTCCCAGGCCTGCCAAGGCAGATGCCAGCAGGCCCCTGCCCATCACCCTGCTGGACGCCCCTCAGAGGGAGGCCTCTGGCGGTGGCGGCGGCAGTGGGAGGCAGAGCCATTGAGCGAGCAGCAGCAGGCTGGCGAAGGTGGGTGCCAGTGGGGGTCCCCCCTCATCGCCCTGCCGGTTGCCCCAGAGATTGGCCCTGATCGCTGGCCAGTGCATTGTGCCTCTAGTAAAAATATATAGTTGGAGTCCAGCCAGGGTGGCTCAGTGGTTGAGCATTGACCTATGAACCAGGAGGTCATGGTTTGACTCCTGGTCAGGGCACGTAGTGGCTTGATCACCCGTGTGGGGCATCTGATTAATAATTCTCTTTCATCATTGATGTTCTTATCTCTCTCTCCCTCTCCCTTCCTCTCTCTGAAATTAATAAAAATATCTTTTAGAAAATACATAGTTCACCCTAGCCGGTTTGGCTCAGCGGATAGAGCATCAGCCTGAGAACCGAAGGTTGCATGTTCCCTGGCCCTGGTCGCGGTGTGTGCAGGAGACAGCCGATCAATGTGTCTCTCTCACACTGATGTTTCTCTCTGCCTCTGCCTCTCCCTTCCACTCTCTCTAAATATCAATGGAAAAACATCCTTGTGTGAGAATGAACAAGAACAACAAAAATGCATAGTTGGAAAAGGGAGGCGAATTTTAACCGTCTTTTCAGGAAACTGTGGATGGTTTTCTTTGGCACGGCACCACAGCTCAGCACGCGAAGTGTCTCCGGCGGGCTGCAGTGGGAGCCGGAAACCGTCCTGATGTACTGCTTCTTCCTGCCGCTGCACGGACCCGCGTTGGTCTCGCTGGCATTCTGAATGGCTCTCTTACCCTCTTGTGGTTATGGAACATCATGTGTTTAGGCATCTGACAAATATCGGTTCCTGAGTTACGCAGACCCTCCAAACAGTGACTCAGCGTAGTGTCATCACACGCCATGTTTGAAAACACGCATGGGAAAACACTGCATGTTTGTGAAAGAAGGACAGTGAAAAACGCAAATCAGCCCTGGCCGGTGTGGCTCAGTGGACAGATCACTGGCCTGCAAACTGAAAGGTCCCGGGTTCCATTCCGTTCAAGGGCACATGCCCGGGTGGTAGGCTCAATCCCCAGTGGGGGGCATGCAGGAGGCAGCTGATCAATGATTCCCATCATTGATGTTTCTATCTCCCTCTCCTTTCCTCCCTCTCTCTAAAAATCAATAAAAATACATTTTTAAAGAAGATGTGGAAGAAGAAACCAAACGTGCCTAGAGGTGACCAGAGGACCTGGAGAACGAACCACCTTCATTGATTGCTTGAACCTCTCCCCTACCCTGACTTGTAATGGTAAGCAACCCAAGTGTGAGCTGGTGAAGAGACACACTTTACTTTTTATTGTTGACACTGTGACAGGTGTCCCTCCCCCTTGCCCACCTCCATCCAGCCCCCGCCCTGGCCTTCCCCACACTGTTGTGTGTCCACGGGCCGTGCATGCGTGTTCTTCAGCTAACCTCTGCACCTTCTTTCACCAGCTTCCCCCCGCCTCCCTCTGAGGTCTGCCCGTCTGTCCCAGGTGTTCATCCCTCCAGGTGCTATTTGTTCGTCGGTCTATTTTGTTCACTAGATTGCACATGGATGAGACCGTGTGGTACTTGTCTTTCTCTGCCTGGCTTACTTCACTCAGCGCAGTGCCCTCCAGGCCCTCCACGCCGTCGCACGGGTAAGCGCTCCTGCCCTTTCACGGCTGCACGGCGTCCACAGTGTGAACGTCCCACAGCTTCCTAGTCCACTGCTCTTCTGGTGGTCGCGTGGGCTATTGTAGATGACAGATGCATGTGAACAGAGGGGCGCACCTACGCTTTCTGACTGGTGTTTGGGGTTCTTAGGATATATCCCCAGAAGTGGGATCGCTGCGTTAAAAGGCAGTTCTGTTTTTAATTTTTTTGAGGAATCTCCATACTGTTTTCCACAGTGGCTGCACCCGACTGCATTCCCACCAGCAGTGCACGAGGGTTTTCAAGAAACACGGTTTGAATATAGAGACAGAAAAGGTTAAAGTAAAAAGACAGAAGATGTGGTTAATTTCATGTCGATGGGTGCCCGGATGAAACATCACTTCTGGGTGTGTCTGGGAGGGTGTTTCCCGTGAGGTCAGCCCCCGTGGGTGTGCATTCACTCCGTGGCTCCCCTGGCCGCAGGCTTTGGGACTTCCATGGAGCCACACCAGCAGCCTTCCTGGGCTTAGAGACGGCAGAACCCGGGACATCTCAGCCTCCACAATCATCATGTCAGCCACTTCCTCATAATCTCATAACCAATATCATCTATCTATCTATCTATCTATCTATCCATCCACCTGTCTATACACAGACTGATTTTTAGAGAGAGAGGAAGGGAGCGGGAGAGAGAGAAACATCGACGTGAGAGCAGAACAGGGATTGGCTGCCTCCTGCACGCCCCCCACTGGAGATCAAGCCTGAAACCCGGGCATGTGCCCTGACCCGAAGTCAAACCGGCGACCTTTCCGTGCACGGGATGACACCCAAACAACTGGTTTTGTCTCCCTGGAAAGCCCCGTTGAATTAAAAAAAATTAACATGAATAAAGAAGCTGGAGTAGCCACTTTAATATCAACTAGATTTCACACGTGAAATGTTATCAACGACAAAGTGGGACATTTTCTAATGAAACGTCACTTCCTCAAGAAGCCACGGAAATCCTCGTTGCATCTGGGCTTCGTAATGGGGCTTCGAATGACAGACAAAGTAAAAGCTGACAATGGGAAGACTCGGTCAAACCCATCATTTACAGAGCGCAGCTCAACACTCCTATCGGAGTAATGGATGGGACACGTGACGGGGCACCGATAAGGCTAGAAAAGGCTTGAACAGTCCTCTCCGAACGGGGCAGGAAAATGTGATGGCACAGAGGGTTCGGGGAACTTACCTGCGGCCATACAGCCAGGCTTCACCTACATCCCTGGGCGGGCAGGGGCTTGGTTAGAAAGCAGGTCTTCCCCGGGTGGGCGCCTGCTCCCGGCAGACGGGGCTCCCTCCCCTGCAGCATCTCTAGCTGATCAGGGCCCGTGGACTCTTCCCACAGCAGTTAGCCGAGGCATGAAACCGCCTCCTTTTTCTCCAGGGCCCGGGAGGACTGTCTTCGCCCCAGGATTTTATTTTCCTGTGTGTGAGAAAACTGGAACCACCTGACTCCACGCGGCTTGTGCTGCAAGCATGGGGTTCCCGGGACCAATCTGAGCGAAGGGAAGTTCCTATCAATTGTTAGTAATACCTGGGGCGGCTGGAAGCAGGTTGGGCTGGAAGGAAGGAAGCTCAGCCCCTGGTTGGAGCCACTGGCTTCAGGCTCAGAGTCAGGCGCCCGCTGGCACCAGCAGGGGGAGCGGAACCTGGCGTGCCAGGCGCCTGGGCACCTCACTAACCCACTCGGTGCAGGCGCTGGGCGGGGCTGGAACTCTAGCGGGAGGGTTTCAACTGCTGGAAGGGCTTCTTTTGGAGAAAGAATCTATGTCTGTCCCAAAACCCGAGCTGTTTCTCGTCTCCACAGGATGACCCATTTAAAAAATATATATTTTATTGATTTTTTTTTTTTTTTTTTTTTTTTTACAGAGAGGAAGGGAGAGGGATAGAGAGTAGAAACATTGATGAAAAAGAAACATCGATCAGCTGCCTCCTGCACACCTCCTACTGGGGATGTGCCCACAACCAAGGTACATGGCCTTGACTGGAACCGAACCTGGGACCCTTCAGTCTGCAGGCTGACGCTCTATCCACTGAGCTACACCGGTCAGGACAGGATGACCCATTTGTCCCTGGCTTCCGGGTCCTGCTTTTCAAATGGGTTGCATATTGATTATCGGCTTTAGGTTTCCTTGGAGTCCTTTATCTGGGCCACAGCCTCAGGGCTTAAGTTTTCTAAATCCTCACCTGAGGATACGTTTTTTAAATTGATTTTATTTTTTATTTTGAGAGAGAAAGAGGAAGGGACACACACAGAGAGAAATATCTCCGTGAGAGAACATCGATCAGGTGGACTCAAACCCCCAACCTCTTGGTGCAGGGGACCACGCTTTGACCGGCTGAGCTGCTCACCTGGTGGGCACTAGGGTGTGGCCCTAAGGGTGTGTGGAGCAGGGGCAAATGAGGGACGGGTCCCTCTTCTGTGCAGCCTCCTGGACATGCTTGTGGCCCCTGTGGGAGCCCAGGGCTACATGTGCAACTGTACATCGATTTCCTGCTGGCAGCAGACTGAGTCCCTCAGTGCAGGATGTGTCCAGCATCTCTCTTTTTAAATTTTTATTGTTCAGATTATTACAGTTGTTCCTCTCTTTTCCCCCCACAGCGCGCCTCCTCCCAGTTCCCACCCCACCCTCTGCCCTTACCCCCGCCCCACTGTCCTCATCCATAGGTGTACGATTTTTGTCCAGTCTCTTCCTGCACCCTCAACACCCCTATCCCCCTCAGAATTGTCAGTCCACTCCCTTTCTATGCCCCTGATTTTATTCTATTCACCAGTTTATTCTGTTCATCAGATTTTTTTATTCATTTGATTTTTAGGTTCACTTGTTGATATGTATTTGTTGTTCATAATTTTTATCTTTCCTTTTTCTTCTTCCTCTTCTCAAAGGATACCTTACAGCATCTTAACTAATAAAAGTGTAATATTGAAATTAACCGTTTCTCCGGGATGGGGTAAGCCACGTCCACCAACCAAACAGAGCGGCTGTATGCAAATTAGCCCAGCCAACATGGCGGCCGCCACTCACGGTCCTGAGTAAACGGCAGCTTCCATTGCGGCAGGAGTGAAAGTGAAACTGCGCCCTCAGCTCAGCTCCGATTAAACTGGCTCTAGCGAAACACACGTTTGCAACAATATAACAATCACAGCATCCTCGGGAGCTGAAGGACACAGCAGGCCTAAGAGTAACATTGTCTCATTATAGACGCCGCCGTGAGATGAAGCAGAGAGGAGGCTTTGTTACATGTCTAGGCCCCAGCTTAAAGGAACAGCATCAATTATAGAAGATAAACAACCCCAGAACCTGCGTCCAGCCAGCCTTGCTGGGACATTGGATCAATGGGAGCTGTGGGCAGCCTTAAAGCCTGAAAGCGCCAATCAGCCCGTCACCCATGCTGGCCACAACCCAGTGTGGTGAGGGACGTTCCTGGGAGGCTTGGCCAGCCTGCACACAGCCATCAGCCTGTCACCCAGGCTGGTCAGGCACCCCAGCAGGTGGACATCCCCAGAGGGGTCCCAGACTGTGAGAGGGCACAGGCGGGGCTGAAGGACCTCCCGAGTGCACAGAGCGGCTGAAGGGCAGAACAGCGCAGGACCCAGGACCGGTGAGTGGGAAAGAGGCAGCAGGGTTGGCGGCCTGCTTGGCGGCTCCTCAGGCACTTTGAGGGGCACCGGGGAGCGGGAAAGAGGCGGTGGGGGCTGGGGGCCTGCTTGCTGGCTGCCCAGGCCCTTTGCGGGGCACAGGGGAGTGGGAAAGCAAGACAGCAGGGTACCGGTGAGTGGGAAAGAGGAAGCGGGGGCGTCTCGGCCTGCTTGGCGGCTGCCCAGGCCCTTTGCGGGGATCAGGGAGCAGGAAAAGGCTGGCCTGAC
>PVJC01004349.1:48727-64596 GCA_004026665.1 Murina feae
GACAAATACACACACACACACAAAAGGCACCTGGCAGACTGGGGCCATCATAGGACATTCACTGAGGGGTTCCAGACTGTGAGAGGGGGCAGGCTGGGCTGAGGGATCCCCACCCTCCCCCCGTGCATGAATTTCATGCACTGGGCCCCTAGTTTCATATAATACTGGTTGGGTGGTGATGAACTCTTTTAGCTTTTTCTTGTCTGTGAAGCTCTTTTTATCTGACCTTCAATTCTGAATGATAGCTTTGCTGGGTAATCTTGGTTGTAGGTTCTTGCTATTCATCACTTTGAATATTTCTTGCCACTCCCTTCTGGCCTGTAAAGTTTCTGTTGAGAAATCAGCTGACAGTCGTATGGGTGCCTCCTTGTAGGTAACTGACTGCTTTTCTCTTGCAGCTTTTAAGATTCTTTCCTTGTCTTTTGCTCTTGGCATTTTAATTATGATGTGTCTTGGTGTGGTCCTCCTAGGATTCCTTTTGTTTGGGGTTCTCTGTGCTTCCTGGACTTGGAAGTCTATTTCTTTCACCAGGTAGGGGAAGTTTTCTGTCATTATTTCTTCAAATAGGTTTTCAATATCTTGCTCTCTCTCTTCTTCTGGCACCCCTATAATTCTGATGTTGGTGCGCTTCAAGTTGTCCCAGAGACTCCTTACACTATCTTCACACTTCTGAATTCCTTTTTGTGTTTTTCCAGTTGGGTGTTTTTTTGCTTCTTTATATTTCAAATCTTTGACTTGATTCTTGCAATCCTCTAGTCTGCTGTTGGATCTCTGTATATTATTCTTTATTTCAGTCAGTGTATGCTTAATTTCTAGCTGGTCCTTTTTCATATCCTTGAGGGTCTCACTAAATTATTGGTGGTCTTTAGAAAATTCTTGAAAAACCTTATAACTGTGGTTTTGAACTCTATATCCAGTAGTTTGCTTTTCATTTGTGCCATTTGTGACCTATTTCTTTGTCTCTGCACTTTGGCTGCTTCCCTGTGTTGACAGAATGGCTTTCTGTGGTAGGTGTCCTATAGGGCCCAGTGGCTCAGCCTCCCCAATTACCTGACGTGGACACTCTTGGTGCACCGCTTTGTAGGCTTTGTGCACAGTCTTGTTGTAGCTAAGCCTTGATTATTGTTGGTATCACTGGGAGGAATTGACCTCCAGGCCACTTGGCTGTGAGAATCAGCTGTGTCTATGGTGGGAGAACTTCTGTCTGGAGACACCCTTATGGGGCAAGCCTTGCTTCAGTGGGGCTTTGGTGCTCACTAAGTCTGCCCCCTGAGTGTCTCCCTTATGGATCTGAGGAGTTGTAATCTGGATAGTCCCACTCTGACCACTGGGTACACTGGCTCTTGGATCTCTAAGGAGATGCTATTTTAGCCTCTGCCTGAAGCTACCCAGCCTTTTATATGCAAAAGCTTCTGCTGGCAGCTTGGGTGGGGCGGGTTCTCAGGGAATCAACAGGGTGGAGCAAACAGCTATGGCTGATCCTCAGCCCTTCCCTAAGAGGCACCGGGTTTCAGTGTCCTGCGGTATTTGCTGCAAGCAATGCCGAGAGAAAGCCGCTCTGGAGTTCCTCCCTGTGCCAGAAGTCCAGCTTCTCCCCCTATGAGTTTGGATCCCCAGAAACTCGCCTGGAACTGGAGTTCAGAGCCGCTGGGAGCTTGTGACTCCCTCTGGATTACAAAAGACAACCTTGTCCTCAGTTGCCACCCCTTTCTGCGTGTGCGTCTCTGTACCTCTGCCCTGTACTTCCACACCTCCTTTGCGTCTCAGTGTGCTTCTCTCTTCCCTTCTAGTTGTAGATTTTCCACGCAGCCAGCCTTCCTGTGGTTCTGGGTGGTGTCCGTTTTTTCTTTTCGTTGTGGTTTTGAAGTGGCTGTGCAAGGCAGCAATTTCAGTGTTTACCTATGCCGCCATCTTGGTTTTCTTTCATGTCCAGCATCTCTTACGAGGCAGCCTCACGTCTTTAGTAAAACAACCAGATCTTAACATGAAAAGAAACAGGCTGTGTGAACAGGGGCCAGGTCCCTCCCCAGCTGCGTCCCAGCCCTGGTGCAGGGCACCCTGAGAATTGGCAGGTTCCTCAGCAGGAAGCCCTGCATTCAGTAGTTGGAGTCTTCTTCCTGTACCATGGTCCAAGGTGACCCCAGTCCCCCTGGTCAAACCATTCCTACAGCCCAGGCCCTGGGCAGCTGGCCTCCACCCAGAGTCAGTCCACAAAGCCCTACTCTGTGCCAGGCACTGTGCCAAGTGCTCTATAACATCCAATTGCTTACTCCTCCCAGACCTAAGGGGGCAAATCCTCTTGTCTCCTCATTTCTCTTGAATAGAGAACCAAGGCACAGATGAGTAAGAGTTAACCTACAGGCGGCGGTGACGGGCTGGAGGGGTCAATTGGGGAAAAAGGGACATGTGTAATACTTTCAAAAATAAATATTTACATATTTTTAAAAAAAGAGTTAATCTAGCCACATAGCCCAGGAGGGTGCTGCCCCCTTCTACTCCCCCCTCCTCCATCAGGCTGCCTGCTCTGCTGGCCCTGCTTCTGTCTCGGTTCCTCTCCCTGTCAGTCTCAGATCTCTTGACTCTGGCAGCCCATGGGGCCCCCATGAGGACCTTCAGTGCGACTCTGGATACAGGTTTGCTGGAAAGTCCCTTTACTCAGGGGCCCTGCCCTCCCGTGTGACATGTGATGCTCTGTGCGCATTTCCTTCGAAGCCTTCCCTAGGGTCTGCACCAGGCCTGCCACCTGCCTCTGCCTCACCCCTGGCCCAGGTGTGGGTCAGATGAACTGGGCAGTTTTGGGGGCACATGCCCTGTGTTCATTAGGCCTCTGTTTCATAGCTCTGCATTAGAAATACAAACATACACCAAGCCCAAATTCCTGCCTAAACACAGATACTCATCATGTTTAAAGGCATTCAGCATACTAACAGCGAATGTGTCAGAACGCTTGCTGCCTCTCACGCCTTACCTGCCCCATCTCTCATTACATCACCGATGGAGCCACGCGCCCACGGCTGTGAAGCTGGCAGGAGAGAAACAGCAATGAAGGCAGAAATTCACCCACATCGTCCGCGCCTGTGACCACTCGGCTCACACTTCCCTGAAACTGTAAAGGAAACAAGGTCTCCAGTCCCACGTCCCAGATACATTAAAGCTGTGACTCTGAACAGAGATACGGCGCGTCACACACGTCTGCAGTCTAGACAAATCACTAGAACTCCGTTCAGCGAGACCCGGGTCAAACGGGGAGACAACGCTCCCTTGTTCACCCCACCCCGGGGCGCCCTGACGACAGCCCTCTCCGTTTCTGTGAGAGGGACCCACTGTTTATTATCACTGTTAGAGAGGAAAGGGGCGAGAGAGGGATGGGAAACGTGGATTTGTTGTTCCACTTATTTCTGCGTTTATTGGCTGCTTCTTGTCGGCCTGACCGGAGCTTGAACTACAACCTCGCATGTCGGGGCTGAGCTGCCCGGCCAGGGCAGGGACCCGTTGCTTGTTGTCAGAATGGCTGCCTTGTTTTTCTCTGTAATTTGACCATCTACTTATGTTTTCCTAACAAAGAGAATTATTTGTTCTTAGCAAATTATTTTTTCAAATCGTAAGAGAGAGTTTATTTAGAGAGTCACAGGGGTTGTAGAAGTGAGCCAGCCAGGCATGGGCTCAGGAAACAAGTTATGGAGGTAGAAGGGCCCTGGGAGCTCAGGAGAGAGAAGGCAAAGGTAAGTCGCCTGGGGCCGGGGTGGGGGCGGGGGCGGAGAGCACGCCGTTCTTAGCACATTTCAATTATACACTATAGTCACCGTGTTCTCCATTAGGTCCTCAGACCTTTTACCAACCACCCCCCAGTCCTGGCAACCATTCTCTTATTCTGTGAGTCTGCCTTTAAGAAATACTTAGAAAAACATTTATTATTAATTTCAGGGAGGAAGGGAGAGAAAGAAACATCAATGATGAAGAGAATCATGGATCAGCGGCCTCCTGCACGCCCTGTACTGGGGATTGTACCTGCAACCTGGGCAGGTGCCCTTGACCTTAGTCAAACCCTGGACCCTTGAGTCCACAGGCTGACGCTCTATCCACTGAACTAAACCATCTAGGGCAAGTCTGCCTTTTTTTAGATCCCACATACTGAGTTATGATACTGCGTTATAAATTCAAACGTAACACAAATCCAATGGGGCAAATACTATTGTTTCCCCCTTTTTTTCCTGATAAGAGAACCAAGGCACAGGGGACTGAAGAGCTAAGCGAGGCACCCAGGCCTGTGGCCATGCAGCAACTGTCTTTGGCTTATTTCACTTGGCACGATGCCCTCCAGGGTCAGCCATGTTGTCACACAGGACAGGATTTTTTTCCTTTTTAAAGCTGAATAATACTCCATTCTATGTATGTCATCCCTCTGTGTCCACAGGAGGCCGATTTCAGGAACTCCCGTGGATACCCACATCTGTGGCTGCTCAAGTGCTTAGGCCTCTTCCGTCGCCACGGGTGTGGGACCCACAGAGGCGGAGGGTGACTGTGCAGCTCACCGCTCCACCCACTCATCCACACGAGCACGCAGGCGGTTCCCACAGCTTGGCTGCTGTGCAGGACGCTGCAGGGAGCCGAGAGCTGGGTCTCTCTGAGGTAATGGCGTTGTTTCCTTCAGACGTGCACCCAGAGGTGGGGCTGATGAGTCAGACGGGAGGCTCTGCCTGTGGTTCCTTGAGGAACTGCCAGGCTGTTTTCCACAGGCCGCCACCAGGTGCCTCCCCCCCGCTGCACACGCGGTTCCCTCTCCCACGTCCTCGCCACGCCGTGCTCTCTCCTGTCTGCAGCAGCTCGCTGGATCCCGGGTCCCCTTGCCGCAGCACAGCCAGTCTCCCCGCTGTGCGCACACGGACACTCCACGGACGAGAATATCACAATTCACTGGCCCAGCCCGCAGCTGATGAGATTAGAGTCATTTCCAGTTGGGGGCCATCCCAGTGCTGCCGTGAGCCCCCTCGGAAGCGTATCTGGGTGCACTCACTCGTGCTTGTTACACAGGATTATACCTAGAAAGGAAACTGCTGGGTAAAGGGCAGGACCATTTTCAACCTTAGTAACTAGTTTTAGCTATTTTCCAAAGAGGCGGTAACATTCATATTCCTACTGCAGTGCGGCATGTTTGATGCTCGTATTGACATGAACATATAAAATACACGAGCAGCCCGGCCGGTGTGGCTCAGTCGTTGAGCGTTGGCCTATGAACCAGGAGATCACGGTTTGATTCCCGGTCAGGGTTCGATCCCCAGTGTGGGGTGTGCAGGAGGCATCTAATCAACGAGTCTCTCTCAATCTTGTTGTTTCTATCCCTCTCTTCCTCTCCCTTCCTCTCTCAAATCAATAAAAATATATTTTTTAAAAATATATTTTATTGTTTTTTTTTACAGAAAGGAAGAGAGAGGAATAGAGAGTTAGAAACATCGATCCGCTGCCTCTTGCACACTCCCAACCAGGGATGTGCCCGCAACCAGGGTACATGCCCTTGACCTGAATCGAACCTGGGACCCTTGAGTCCGAAGGCCAACGCTTGATCCACTGAGCCAAACCAGTCAGGGCAATGAAAATATTTAAAAAATAAAATAAAACACATGAGCAGTTAGAATCTGTTAGATGGTAAGAATACAAAAACATAGAAATGAAAAAGGCCTTACCCCCTAGTCCTTTTCCCCAAAAGTTACCGGTATCAACAGTTTCTTTAGTATATTTACATAAATATTAGAAGAAACTATTTAAATAATATATTTAAGTTTTTAAAAATGACAATTTGTGGATACTATTGCTAGTCCAAAGGGAGTTTGCAAATTAAATACCTGCTGCTGTTAAATATATGACTGTTGGAAGCCCCCTATTGAGTCAATCACTTGTAAAATATTTACTGAGCACTTATTAAGTGCTAAGCACTTTTCTAGGAACTTGGGCTATGGCAACGAACAAAACAGTAAAAAACTCATGCCCATATGGAACACACATTCTAGTTGGGGGAGATACAATAATGGAAGAGTAAAATATATGTTAAATGCTGTTAGGTGCAAGAGAAAGATAAGAGAAGGGAGTGCTGAGAAATTGTAATTAAAAATGTATTTACTGATTTTTTTCTGAGAGAGAGAGAAGGGACAGGGAAAGAGAGAAACATGGATGAAAGAGAAACGTTTATCCAGGCACATCTACACAATGGAATACTACGCTGCTGTAAAAAGGAACTCCTACCATTTGCAACAGCGTGGATGGAGCTGGAGAGCATTATGCTAAGTGAAATAAGTCAGTCAGAGAAAAACAAGTATCACATGCCCTCACTCATTCGTGGATTATAATGAACAACATAAACCGATGAACAAAAACAGATGTAGAGACAGAGAAGCATTGATCCGATGCCCAAAACTCAGAGGGAAGGTAGGGGCGGTTGGGGGTGAGGGGAGAGAGACCAACCAAAGGACTTGTATGCATGCGTATAAGCATAAGCGGTGGATGTGGACATCAGGGGGTGAGGGCAGGATGAGGGAATGAGGGGACATTGGGGGGAATAAGGACACATTTGTAATATCTTAATCAATAAAGAGAAACATCCATCAGCTACCTCCTGCACACCTCCCACTGGGGATGAAGCCAGCAACCAGGGCATGCGACCTGACCAGGGAATCAAACCAAGTGACCTCTTGGTATGTGGGATGATGCATAATCCACTGAGCCACACTGGCCAGGCAGTGGATTGTAATTTTAGAGGAAAGAACTGAGGTGTGAGAGGGGTGAGCTATGCGGGTCCCTGGGGAAGAGTGGTCCCAGCATCTTCAAGGACAACCAGGGAGGTCAGAGCGGCAGGAGCTCAGTGACCAAGGGAGACAGCGGTAGAGGCCAGACGAATGGAGGCAGGTGTGGGCAGGTTTCTGAATGCCAGGGGGGACCTGACCCCATTCTAGACTTCCACTGAAGGCAGAACCAGCAGGTGCCCCTCCACGATTCAATCACTTGCCATCAGTGTGAGAGGGACAGGGGTGTCCAGAATGACTCTGAGGCGAGCTCTTGGCAGGATCTGTAACTTGCTGAGCCGGGTAGACGGTGAGCCGCACTCGTCTGGGAGGGAGTGTGGGGATTCGGCCAGCGAGACGCCTGCACACGCCTGAGTGAGCTGTGGCCTTGGCGAGGGCAGCGGAGGCTGGGATTTTGGGAGAGGCCTGGGCCGCAGGCATGTGGCAGGTACTGCACAGACGGGATCCAAAGCAACGGGCCTGGGCGGGGCCTCCAGGGCAAGCGCCACTGCTTCTCTCCGGTTCCGAGAGGACCCAAAGGGAAGTCTGAGCAGCGTGGCCGGGAAAGCAGGCGTGTGTGTGTGCGCGTGGAGCCCTGGGTGGCCCAGCAGTGCCCTTGCAGGAGAAGAGGGATGCGGGTGCCAGCGCTGGTGGAGGCGACGTGAGATGGCTTCTGACCTGCGCTGCTGGATGCAGCAGCTGGGGAGGAATCCGTGACCTGTCAAACCCAGAAGGGCACGGGTTCCTGAGAGCCTGGGAGGGGTGGGGGCAGAGGGTGCCTGTAGAACGGCTACGTGACAGGTGTCGCCGGGAGGGATGGAACTGGCCCCGTCGGGTGAGAAAGCGGGGAAAAGAAGCTAAAACGGGAAGGCGGGAGGCTGTAAGGAGCGGGTCCCGTAGACCCATCCGCTCGAGGGTAAAGGAGCGCAGGGCGTTTCCGCGGGGGAGGGGTGCCGGTTCCGCATTTCCATCCGCAGCAACAACGGGCGGCCACACGCGAGCCGCCAGCCCTGCAGCTCCGGTTCCGCAGGGTCCGGGCCGGTGACCGCTCTCCGCGCCTCCCCCACCCCCCCGCGCCGGGCCGGGGGACCCTGCCTTTCCGTCCGGTGCGGCCACGTGCCTGCCCGCAGCACCCGCACAGCAGCCCGGCCCCCACGCCCGTCTACGGGAAGCCGCCTCCCCCTTCCTCTCGGGGCGCCGCTCACTTTATCTGCTATTTCTTCTCGGGGCTCCTTTCAGGCCGCAGGACCCCAACGAGCACGCGCCCGCCCCGTGGGCGCGCCGCGATCCCGCGCGGCCGGAAGCCCCCGCACAGACAACTCGCCGCGCGGGGCGAGGCCGACCCACGCGGCCCCACCCCGCCGGCACCGCCCAACCGCCGCCGAACATTCTGGAAGCGGCGCCCCGCTGCCGGAACGGGACGCCGGGGAGGCGGGGGAGGCCGGGCGCGCGGGGCGGGGCCTGAGCCGGAGGCCGCGTCTGATTCGCCGCCCGCGCACAGGCCCCGCCCTCCGGCCGCCGTGGCCCGACCCTCTCCCTCCCTCTCCATGGCGCGACCCGGGCTCATTCATTCCCCGCGGGGCCTGCCAGACACCTGCGCTCTCCCGACGCCGCCCGCCGCCGCGGCCAGCATGTCGGGCCCCATCGGAGAGACCCCGTCCGCCATCCAGATCTGCCGGTAAGAGGGGCGCGCGGCGCGGCGAGCGGCCGTGGCGCCGGGACCCCGCCCGGGCCCGCCCCGCGCCCGTTGCGGCCTCCCCGGGCCGTCCTCTCGGCCCCTCACCCGCTGCCGCCTCCGCCCGCCCCCACCTCGCGTCCCCGCCGCCTGGGGCGCCTCCCCCCGTGGCCTCGGCACATTCCCGGGGCGGCGCCGCGGTCCCGCAGGCCGTTTGCGGGACAATCGGCGCGGCGCCCTTTCCGGGCGGGGGTCGGAGTGTCCCCCGCGCCCCGCCCCGCCCGCGGCGGTCCCCGAGCGCCCTAATTCTGGGTCGTCCTCTGCGCGGCGGTTCAAAGCCACGCGGCCCCGGGGAATGTGGGGCGCTGGCGGCCGGCTCGCGCGTCGGCGTCCGGAGCTTGGCGAGCCCCGGGTCGGGCGCCCGAGGGGGCGGAGGCTGCAGGTGTCTGTCCCTCCTCGGTCACCTGCTCGGGTTTGGGGACGGAAAGTGCCTTCCCCTCGAGCCGCTGAAGGAGAGGGAGCGGCCCATGAGCCTGGCAGCACCTTACACAATGGGGGCCAGCGGCTCTCCGCCGACCACCCTGCCTTCCTTCCTGGGCACCTGGTGGGGCGAGGGCCCCGCAGGCAGCGGGAGAGCGGGGCGTCGGCTCATGGCCACCAGCCGGACCGAGGGCGTCCTCAGGGTTACTCCCCGTTCCCTTGGGCAGCGTGGGAAGCAGGCCCGTTGGTCCGGGGGCCGGAGCTCGAGGGCACGGCGCGGGGCCTGCAACAGGGCCTGCCTGTCCTGCAGGCACCACTGGCAGTGAGTGCGCCTTCCCGCCTTGGGATGGCTTCTACAGTCTGGACACTGGATATCACACTGACCTTGGGTCCAGCCCAAATCAGCTTCCTGTGGATGTTGACATTTCCCGGGGAGAGTAAGCACTGGATCAGTGGGGCGCCCTGACCGAAAACCTTCTCCTGGCCCAGCCCCAGGCCTTTACTGACCTCAAGGTCAGGTGTGACTTTTCCAGGGGGAGGAAATGTTTGTGGGAGCCTTTGTTACCGGGGTGTGCCTGTCTCGGCCCCACCCACTCCAAATTCCAGGGGCAGAAATAATAGGAATAGGTGGTATTTGGAGACAGGCCCTCCTTTGGGCTGGGTGACCTTGGGGTCCCTTCTCTGCAAAGGGCTTGCATAGCTCTCGCCTCACTGGGTTTTTCCACTTCCCTGGGAGGGAGGCAGGGTCTCGCCGCTGGCTGTGGGCAGGAGGCGGTTGAGCTGGGAGACCCAGTGCCTCTGTGGGTCATTCAGCCCCGAGAGCCCGAGGGCAGCTCCGGCAGGGTCTTCTGTTCTTTCCACTGCCCCCCCCCCCCCCCCCCGGAGAGCAGGTCTGATTTCAGCCTGCCCCTGCTTTTATTCACTTCTTCAGGATGAATAGCAGTTCTTTCTTTTTTAATCCTCACCCGGGAATATCTTTCCATTATTTTAGAGCGAATGGAAGAGAGAGGGAAAGACAGAGAGAAACATCGATGTTGGTTGCCTCTTGCATGTGCCCTGACCGGGACCTGGGCTGGGGAGGAGCCTGCAACCAAGGTACGTTCCCTTGACCGGAATCCAACCTGGGACCCTTAAGTCTGCAGACCAATGCTCTGTCCACTGAGCCAAACCGGCTAGGGCCTGAATAGCAGTTCTATACGTACTTGTCTTTCTAACAACCAGCTTCTTACTTGAAATTTACATAAGGCTCTTAACCGATGTCACCCCAATAAACTGAATTTAATATGAATGTTAGCCCTGGCCAGTACGGTTCAGTTGGTTAGAGCATCGTCCTCTACAGCGAAGGGCGAGTTTGATCCCGGCTGGGGCGAATGTGGGAGGCAGCCAATCAATGTTTCTCTCTTTCTGTTCCTCTCTGTGAAATTAATAAAAAATAAATAAAACAGCCCTAGCTGGTTTGGCTCAATGGATAAAGCGTTGCCCTGGGAACTGAAAGGTCCCAGGTTCGATTCCGGTCAAGGGCATATGCCCGGGTTGTGGTCTTGATCCCCAGTGGGGGACTTGCAGGAGGCAGCCGATCCATGATTCTCTGTCATCATGGATGTTTCTATCTCTCTCTCCCTCTTCCTTCCTTTCTGAAATTAAAAAAAATATATTAAAAAATAAATAAATAAAACAAACTATTCTTTAAAATATTAATATAAAAGAAAAAATACACCTGAAATTTATATAATGTTTTTAATCAATGTTAATCAATAACTTAATCAATAATTTAATTTAAAAAGTAATTATTAAAAAAACCCAGCTTCAGCAGGTACTAGGTCTGGGGACAGCTTTAGACTCTCCCTGTGTGCACAAGCCTGCTCACCACCGTGCTCTCCGGCTGCCCCGGCGCAGGCGCAGTCCATCTCGGCTCTGGGGGCGTCGGCTGTGGGGTGCTGGGCAGGATACCTGGCCGAGGTGAGCTCAGGTGCCCAGAACGACTGCCAAAGGCGGAGGGCTGTGACGAGGACTCGGCCTGGAGAAACCCCGGGACACCGGAGGGTGGCCACATCAGGGTGGGGAGCCCTTTAAGGACATCTGAGCTGACACCCTGTTTTGAAAGAGGAGCCTTCTAACAGGACAGCCACGCCCATGAATTTAATGAGTTTCACTGAACTCCTGGAGGAGCAAAGGGCCCTGAGGAGGGACAGGGACTGGGAAGTTTGGTCCCTGCCTTAGGGGTTTCCTAGTGCGGCAGGGAGAGAATGCCAAGCCCCACCTCCTACACAGTTAGGAGAGGTTCATGCTCTGGGTCCCGAAGGAGGTATTGAAGGGATGGGGGCTCAAAGGCTGGTGAGAGCAGAGGTTAGAGCCAGCTTTGCAGTCCCAGACCTGGGTGTGCGTTCCCCCTCTGCCCCTTGGCTGCCTAGCCCTGCTCTATCCCGTTTTCTCATGGGTGGTTCTGAGTGTTAAAGAGAAGGAGGTGCATCCGTGCCTGGCAGGACGACTGGCTCATGGAAAGTAAATGGAAAAGTGGGACGCAGGATCAGGAGGCCAGTGCCCCGGGTTCGAATCCCAGCTCTGCCTCTTGTGGGTGTGCACCTTCTGGGCATTCCTTAACCTTGCCGGGCCTCAGTTTTCTAATCTGTGAATTGGAGATCATCACAGCGCCCTTCTCAGGGCTGCCGTGAGGCTGAAAACCTTTGGCGCAGAGCCCAGCATCACACAGGGAGTGGGGCTCACAGAGGGAACCCTGTATTTCTGAGCCAAGCTTCGGGTGGCAGGCCGCGGTGGGACGCTGTCCCCTCCTCCCCTTGGTCCCGCCCTACAGATGCAGGTTTGGGGACAGCTCAGAAGAGCATCTGTCCTTTGGTTTATTTTGAGTAATCGTAATTCATGTTTAGTTGGCAAATGGCATTTCTCCTTGTCGCACTCAGTGCTTTAGAGTGTTAGACCCAGGAGCCCTCTGGAGGCCCCCAGCCCCGCTCTGTCACTCTCTGTCACTTACATCGGGGACAGTGAGGCCCTCAGAGCTGAGACTTGGCTGAGGAGACTCCTGAGGCGCCTGCTTCAGTCTTCCGCCTGCTCACCCCAGCGCAGGGCTCCCTCGTGTTGTGCGGGGTAATCCCGGCACCAGTTGGGCCTCTGGGAGCTGGTGGAAGTGCAGCTGGAGACGTGACCTGTGGCAGGTGCCGGAGGGTGTGGGCGAGCGGTGCCGTCCAACAGAACCTTGCAGTGTTCGGGGTGCTGGTAGCCACGCGGAGCCACTGAGTGCTGGACATGTGGCAGACATGGAGAATGGAATCCTTTTTGTTTTTCATTTTTAATCATTTTACTGTTTATACTACAGCCACATGCAAATTGGCACAACTGTTCCGTGACAGAACAAACAGAGACCTGTCATGCAAGGTAAATTAAGGGAAGGCTTTCCTAGAGCTGGCGAAGTACCACAGAAACACAGGATGGCTGCAGCTATGTCAGACGGCAGCGCAGGGGTGTGGGTGGGGAGGAATGGAGGGTGCTCCTACAGTAGCTGGCCTCCTTGTGTTGGCCTGAGACCACTGTGGTTCCCAAGGGGAATTTCCTAATATGCTCGGTAAGCCAATCACTTGTAACCATTTATGACTGGGGTAGGGTGACACTTCTGCAGAATAAACTCTACAAGTTCCTAAACAGGTGCTCTAAATCTCACCTGTGATCAATGGTTGGTAAATTAGGATTCTGCAAAAGTAATCCCATAAATGGACATCCAGGGAAGTTTTACAACCAGTGAAATTAGACCAAAAAATAAACCACCACACGAACCAAACCTACACACTGAACTCAAATGATACCATGTCAGGACTTCTGAAAGAACCAGAGCCCGCAAGATTACTCAGACAGAAGATCCTCATCCTTCTCTTCAGCCAGAAGATTGGCAGGCTCCGCCACCTCTTTAGCTATCTTGCGTTTCTCCAATTCCCTTTCAGTTTTTTCCTTGAGAATCTTTTTCTTCTCCTGTATTTTCTTTTTTTAAATATAGTTTCAGAGAGGAAGGGAGGAGAGAGAGATAGAAACATCAATGATGAGAGAGAATCACCGATCGGCTGCCTCCCACATGCCCCCCACTGGGGATCGAGCCCACAACCCAGGCATGTGCCCTTGGCCGGAATCGAACCCGGGACCCCTCAGTCCCCAGGCCGATGCTCCATCCACTGAGCCAAGCCGGCCAGGGCTCTCCTGTATTTTCTTTAACCTATAGAACTCTTCTCGCTCTCTCTCGTCCAGCTCTGCGATGATATGAGCAAGGGTACGTTCAAGCCTGGAATGATGACATGTGCAGTGGCATTTACACGCCTGTTGGTTATCTTAATAGCTTCATCCAAAGTCACAAAGCAAGTCTGCAGTGAGGTGAGCTCCACCAGCAGCTCCAAGGCCTTGGCATAGCTCCTCTTTAATTCAGCCAGTTGCCCTGATCAGTTTGGCTCAGTGGATAGAGCATCGATCTGCGGACTGAAAGGTTCCGGGTTCGATTCTGGTCAAGGGCATGTACCTTGGTTGCAGGCACATGCCCGGTGGGGGGTGTGCAGGAGGCAGCTGATCGATGTTTCTCTCTCATCGATGTTTCTAACTCTCTATCCCTCTCCCTTCCTCTCTGTAAAAAATCAATAAAATATATTAAAAAAAATAATAATTTAGCCAGTTGTTCCCCACCTCTGGCTAAACCAGTCAATTCATAACTGTCAGTTCCTGGTAATGTTTAAATATTGGCAAGGTAACACCTGCTACATTATCTTTCTTTGCTCGAATCTTCACTTGGGCTGAAGTCCCCTGCAGTGAACTTGGCCTCAGCAAGTGAAAAGGCAGCTTCTGTCATCACTTCACCCATCAACATTTTAGTCTCTATGACCTTCTTTAGGATCTGTCGAAATCGAAGAGTTAGGGCATCAGATTTTTTCTTCAGGAGGTTTCGACCCATCTGTGCTCCTTTCCATCAAGCCTTCAGGACGGTCTGTGCCATTCGCGAGGGAAAGATTTCAATTCGGTCTTTGCCCGACATTCTGACGATGACTGTTCAGCTTCGGTTCCCGGTCGGGCAGTTGTGGTTGCCACCCGGAATCCTTTTTAAAAAATGTTTAATCCTCTCTCGGGAATGTTTTTTCCATTGATTTTTAGAGAGAAAAGGAGGAAGGGAGAGCGAGAGAAAGGGGGAAACATCAATGTGACAGACACACATCGACTGGTTGCCTCTTGCAGGCACCTCAGGGTTGAACCTGCAACTGAGGTACATGCTCTTGACCCTTCGGTCTGCAGGCAGATGCTCTGACCACTGAGCAAACTGGCCAGGGTGAAACGGAATTCTTAACTACATTCATTTAACTTCTTGTAAAGGTAAATGCAGCTAGCCTCCGGTGTCTGGCAGCTCCCTCAAGGGACAGTGCAGTCTGTAGAAGAATTTAAAAACTGGAATTCCTGGGAGTGCTCTGGGGACTGTAGTCAGCTTTAGATGGAGGTGGGCCTTGGCATGGCCCAGGCGGCAACCTGGAACCCTTCATCGGTAGGCCGGGTGCAAGCTGACCTCTGCTTGCCTGCTTTCGATGCAGATGTTCTAGGATGCGCTTTGAGGTGAGAGGCTGCTGGGCCAGGAAAGCCTGGAGAAGGCCCGGCCTCCAGTGGGCATGCAGGGGATGCTGGGGGAGTGGGCTGGACTTCGGGACGCTGTGGGGTTGGAATGTCCCCCCTTGGGCTTATAGCGGAATTAATGGAAACAAACCTAATTTACAGCAATCACATTTGGAGGTTGTATTCTGGAACATTCCATAGAACGATGTGGTGCCTGGGTGAGGCGGGAGAGCCTGTGGTTGGGCGGCTGTGCTCATCCACTCTCCCGGCCCCGTAAGTGGGCCAGGCAGCCGCACACCTGACCAGCCCCCTGGGTCCCGTGAGCCATGAGAGCTCTCTCCTGGGGGCAGGGCTCCGCCGGAGGGTCCAGCCTGGGACCGCCCTGTGCACCTGCTGCCCACTTGGCTCTTCCTTTCACTCTAAGAGGGTCTGGGCGGTCACTCTGCCCTTGGTCCTTGGCCTCCTTCCAGCCGAATCGCTGAGGAAGCTGGCTGCATGCACCTTGTCTGCGTGCAGCTTAGACTCAGGAAATCACCAGCGTGCAGGTTTAACAACATTCATGAGGCGTTTGGGGAAACTTGAATAGTCCCTTGATGGTTAATGATATTGGGGGATTCATACTGTATTTCAGGTGAGATAATTATTCTGTGGTTCTGTTTATAAAAGGAATCTTTGTCTTTATTTATTTATTTATTTTAAACACACACACACACACACACACACATATTTTCTTGAAAAGGACAAGGGGAGGAAGAGAGAGATAGAATCATTAATGATGAGAGAGAATCATTGATTGGCTGCCTCCTGCCTGCTCCGCACTGGAGATTGAGCCCATAACCCGGCTTGTGCCCTGACCTGATTGGTAGGTCGATGCTCAGCCACTGAGCCCTGCTGGCAGGCAGCAGTCTATCTTTGGAGGGAGTGTGAGGTGCTTATGCTGCTAAGCCGTGTTGTCTGACCTTTTCTCAAACATTGTGGAGTGGGGAGAGGGTGGAGGCAGAAAGAATCAGAGCTGATTGTTTGGAGCTATTTGGTGGGGAGGGAAGTCATTTCCTTTTTCTCTACTCACATAACCCTTTGATGTTTTCACAATTAAAGTGTAAAAAGGAAAACTGGCTGCTGGGAGCTGAGAGCCTCCCCTGAAGCAGGGACTGTGGGTGCAGTGCTGCCTCCCACTCTGCGCACCCCCCACCGCGGGGGCCCATCCATCCAGTCTAGCTGCTCCCACAGCCTGTCAGACACCAGTGTTGCGACTGGTTCTTGCAGTCGCCAAAATGTCATTCAGCGATAACCATCAGGAAACTTGGAAAGTTATTACTCACAGGATGTGAAAATGCACAGCAAGCCTCAGTGAGGTC
>PVJC01004350.1:0-64581 GCA_004026665.1 Murina feae
CCCCCCCCCCCCACCCACTGCTGCTTGCTCTGTGGCTGCTGGCCTCCATCTTGGCTGGGTCAATTTGCATACATCTGCTCTGATTGGCTGGTGGGTGTGGCTTGGCTGGTAATAATTTCGATATTACTCTTTTATTGGAGTAGATAGTTTATGAGCTATAATCACCGACTTTGAGAATTGGAAGAGACTTAGAGTTCAAGTGCAACTTTTCTAGCCAAATCCTATAATGGACAGTTTATATTTATTGCCTCCAATGCTTTCCCTCTTGGTCACACTTAAAATAATGATGACCGTATTATATTAAAAGTATCTCTATTTAATTTAGTCTCAGTAAGTTTATTTCTTCTCTCAGTGTTTTTTCCCTTAAGTCATCCTGGGAAAACTAGGGGGCTGGATTACGCTGTTTGGGGTCAGATAAACTAGCATCAACCTGGGTGTTGGTCAGAGTGGCACTCCATTTACCCTTGACCTCCTGGGCTATGGGTAGTGGACTCCTGCCACTACCACAGCCCAGTAACTGCTTTGGAAATGGTCACAATGACCCTGTCTCAACATACTTGACAGTTTAACAGTTTAGAAGTAAATAATGAAATTGGCCCCTTGTTTTCCCTTTTTCAGTTTTCATATGGCATTCGCTCATATTTTTTCTCTCTCCAGATATTCTTTCAATTTCTTTTGTGGGTCTCTCTCTCCCTCTCTCTATTTTTATTTATTTATTTATTTTGGTCTCTCTCTCTCTCTCTCCTTTCTCTCTCTCTCTCTTTCTCTCTCTCTCTCTTAGTATACAGTCCTTGACCTTGAAAGACTATTTCTTCTCCTCTCTACATTTATAACCATGATTTCCTCATTCCTATACAACGTAAGTAATTTTCTGTAGTCTTTTGTTCCCTAAATCTGTATCTCTAGTACTGACTCCTCTTCTTAGTTCTTCTTAGTTATTCATAGTTTTTCCCTTGAATCATTAGCAATGTCCTGACAGGTATCCCTGACTGTGGCCAAATTGCACACATTTTAAATTTATTTTGGCTTTTCTGAGGGTAGGAACAGAGAACTACTCAAAATAGTTCAGTAAACAGAAGTACAAAAGGTTGGACCCAATGGAGACAGGAGCTAGAGGGTGTTCCTCTATTTACAAAAGCTTTGTAGGCTAGAAGCAAGAGGGCAAATTTGAAAAGATCTTCATTCTGATGTCCTATCATAAGTATGACTTAGTCATATTCCTTTTTGGAGCTCACAGAAACATAAATCTTAGCCTCATTTTTTGGTTTCTTAAGAGAGTATATTGCTCTTTAAATGCATATTTTACCTTTTTTTTCTGACCTCAAATATATAGAATTGAGTTAATTATATCTATATACACTATTGCTTGTTTATGCAAGGTTAGATTCATTGTTTTAATTTTTTTCTCTTCTATTTCTCATTGTCCCTCTTTCCAAAAGCAGTGATTCTAACATGTGTAATGTCTGTTCTTGGCAGGTATGTGTCTTTGAAAGGTAAAGTGTTGCTCTGTGTAGGTCTCCATTTAGAATCTGTATAAATAATGTTATATTATTGCTCTACTTTCACTCAACACTTTTTAAAATTTGTGTTTCTGTATATACATCTAGTTCTGGCTCCTGAAGTCTTTTTCAGCATATGTATCCACCATATTTTACTTCTCCATTCTCATAATGATAGACATCTAGGTTTCCTCCAACTTTCTACTTCTAAAACAGTGCTGAAACAAACAACTTTTATCTATCTGTCCATTTATCAATCTGTAACATTAATCTTCTGATATATATATATATATATATATATATATATATATATATATATATGATTACTGGATATATGCATAATTAATTTTATCAAATAGTTCCAACTGACTCTCCAGATTGGCTTATCAAATTTACATTTCTACTTGCAGTGCCTGAGGGTTCCCATTTCTCTACATCCTCATGAATACTTATGCTAATTCTTACTAAATTTTGCCAAAGTAGATCTGCAATGTAGCTCTTTTCAAGCCAGTTCATCCAGATCCAAGATTGGTCACTTTTGTATCCAGTGCCTGTGAGTAGCTGGTGAAGGATGGAATCATTTGGTAGATAATACTGATTTGCTTTCAGCAGGGGCAGTGGGTGGGCAGCTTCCTCTATCTAGAAGGTTTTGTGGGTAAGGCAACACATGCCCAGTGACCCTGATGAAAGGTTATACCCACAGACTAAAACCCAAGCTCCTTAGTATGCTCTGCCCTCTGGCTCCTCACTTCCTCTCTGGCCACACTGGATCCCTGTGGTTTTCCTGGCAGGCCACACTGTTTCATACCTTGTGCTTTTCCTCTTACTGCTTCTTGTGCTTGCAAAGTTCTTTGGCATCCCCCAACTCACTGTTCTATTGAAGTCCTGACTATTCCTATTTATTTTAAAACCTTGACTTGAGACACACCAAGTCTAGAACTTTTTCTAGGCCACTGCAAACAATGTGTCTCTTTGGTTTCTCTGGTACCCAAACAACTTTTCCATGAGAGCTTATCCGTCTCCTGTACTTGATTGTGTTCCCGTCACATCCTGCTTGGCTGCATGCTCTTTGAAGATGAGGAAAGCATCTTATTTGGCTTTCAATCTTAGAGCCTACCACAGTGTCTCTATCTAGTGAGTACTTAACAAATGCTTTCAAATAAATGAATGAGTGAGCCACTTGCTTTGCAGAGTAATAAACTAGGGCCTGGAGAGGTTTATGGCTTTTCCAATGACATAAAGATAGTCAATAATGCTGGAAGCAAAATCTAGGTCTCTTAAAATTTCTACCACTTTCCACTGTACTGTCAGGAATTCTCCCACACTTACCCAAATGAATTGCTTCTGTTCTATGGGGTAAGAAACTGAGAAACTGAGAATGACTTCTTCCAAATGTCAGGAAACATTGTACCATATAGTTCTATGTAGGCTCTCAGACTTTCCTTTGGATTTCCTCTATGGAAAAATACTGGGCTATATGAAAGCAGAACTTACAGTAGCATTTTGGATTGTAAGTTACATGAAAAAAAATCACCATGGAGGTCTCAAACTAAGAGTAGAAACTCCTTACATCAAAGACTACAAATAACAATTTTTAAATAGTCAACATGAATGACTAAATATTTTTTACTTTATTCCTTTTCTAACACTTTCTTGACTATATATCAGACATACAGCAATTAAAGTCATTGTTTCTGTCAAGAAACTTTGAAGAAAAGTTTACAATACCCAATGTACTGCTATAAAAGTATGTCCTTTTCAGCTGTCATCAAACCCTGAAGTGTTTTGCAGAAATTCTCCACCCACTTCAGTACTCTCCTTGACCTTGGGAGAGTGCCACAGACTTCCCACTAGAATTGAGGAGGAGAGAAACTGTTCCTTCTATATTTTTTCATGCATTCCAGAGCTGTGACCATTAACTCCGTACATTTCCCCTGCCACTTTAGCAATAGAATAGACAGGTGTCAGAGGAAATGTGTGTGTGTGTGTGGCGGGGGTGGGGGTGGGGGTGGGGGGGGAGTGTGAGGGTGAGGCTTCAGCAGCAAGACCAGGGGATTGCTCGTAGCTTATTGTTACTGCCTTTTCAATTTACCAGGTCTTGGGAAGACCATTGCTCTCCACTGAGATCAAAGGTCCTTATTTTTGTGCTCCGAATTAAGGGCAGGAATAACAATTCTCTATGTAAATTAAGGAAACTCAAATGCTGATAGTGCAAATCCTGCAATAGAACTGGTGACTTCTAATTCTCAGCTTGTTGTTTCCAGTCACTTAGGAAAACAATTTTCCATGGATCAAGAATGACACATAGGCTGGTAGCATTAATGTTTATGGCCATCAGGGAATCATAATGTTTATTCACATCAGAGGCAAACTAGGAAATTATTTATGATATAATCTGTGTGTATCATTTAAACACACAGCGATGTTCTTTCTAGTAATGCTCATGAAGGGTTTCAGTGGGGAGGGCTGAATGCAAAGGAAGTAAGGCACAGTGGTATTAGTGGGACTTGTGGCCCATTGTTGTGTTTTTAACCCTTGATAAAATGATTCACAAACCAAAACGCTTGCAAACCACTGCATTAAAAGCATGGCATTTCCAGGAACAAACTAACGTGCTACCTCATCATTAAATAAGAAACATGATTCTTGAAAGCCTAAAAGATATACTCTGGAACCACAACCTTTAGATATATATTAATGTATAATGAATTCTATTATTTACACTAATTACACAATATATTTATATAATATTTATATTAATAACATATTAACTAAGCAGATGCTTAGCACTATATAATCATTCATAAAGAAAAATCTTGCCTCTTGCCCAAAATGTAGAATAATTTAAGAAATAGGATAAGTTTGTTTGTGGAAAAGAACTGCCCATAGTCAGATAAATATGAAGAGTAAACATTAGATTTATTAGTTCCATCTGTAGGCAAACATAAGCAGAATCCTAGTCACATGGGAACTACTTTTACTATCTTTCCTTGCCTTTATTTGTGGATTCATAGATTAATTTCAGTGGGCCAGTTAGCTCTAGTCAAACAAAACATTAAGAAGTTTTCATAACTAGCAAAAATATTTCCTAAATTTTATAAAAAAATGGGTTTGATCATGAAAATATATAACCACATGATAAGCACGATAAGCAAATTCTTTAAATTATTCTATAAATTAAATACTTTATTTTGTACTATCCAGGACGTGGTGACTTATAAAGGCAGGGAAAGATAGTAAAAGTAGTTTCCACTTGACCAGGATTCTGTTTGTTGTGTTTACTCACAGATGGAACTGAGAAATCTAATGTCTTCCCTTCATATTTATCTGACTATGGGAAGACGGGCAGTTTCCAGGTAAGGATAAGTATATAATGGGTGTCTTAAAAAAATGTATATACAATTTGAATAATTATTAATTCCAATTGTGAAACCTGAAAAGAAACATCAATTAAATTGTCAAAAATGTATGTGAATGAATATATATATATATATATATATATAGGACACCCTATAAATAAAGAAATATTTAGTGAAATTTTAAGAAAAAATAAATGATTTCAATTTTTATTTATGTATTTAATTCCTTTATTACATAAAAGTAAAAAGGATTTGGTAGGCCATCTATGTATTTCACTGGGAGCCAAGCTGGGATTGTAAAGTGTCTATTCTAGATCACAACACATTCTGAAAGAGGAAGTACATTTCCTTTTTCACAATTGAACTTGTAAAAGGCCTTGATGACATTCTTCATATAATTCTCAGTTTTTTACGTGGAGATTTGAAAAGGTATTTTATGCAGTGCTGTCTATACGTTTTGGTCAGTACGTCACTGAAATCAGGTCCAAATCATATCTCTTTCCATTTCATTTCCTAAAATTTATCAAAGAAAGAAATGTCAGAGTTCATTGATAATCTACCCCCAAGATGTCTGTCTTCTTTACCAGAAGGCACCCCTTCCAGTGGAAGAAAACGCTGCCGAACCAGTACCAGCCCCTGTGAGCACCTGAGCATTTTAGATTCTGATGTGTGTGTCAGGACCGTGACATCCTCAACAAGTAGAACACGAGCAAGTTTGGATCTTTCTTTTTTAGAATTAAAGAAGTAGCTCTTCAGCCATTTGGAATTTTTTCGACTGTAGTCTGACAGAACGTTCTACGTTTTATTTCTCCTCCTCCTTGGAAAGAGACTGTGGGCCCCAGGTGCCAAACTGTGGAACATAATTGTCTACTGATGGTGACATCTGGTTTGTTGGCAAGCTTCTTCATGAGTTTTTTTTTCCCAGTGAATAAATGATAGCTTAGAGCTGGGTAATAATGGAGCTTTGTCTAATATGTTTGGGCCAGGTTTATTTCAAATTCATTAGCTTATTCTAAGAGTAAACTATGAGCCGAAGATAACCTTGGCTGCAAGTCAATCTTCAGAAAATCTTGTAGTCATAATTAGCCTGGAGTAAAATCTACAACTGGATTTTTTTTTTTTGTACAACAGATTTCTTAATAAAACATTTTTCTATCTCCAGGGATGCAAAAGTAAAGGTTTTTGATCCATTTACAAGGGGAAAAGAAATCAACTTTTATAATTATTAAATGCTAACCCAAAGTAGGAAGAGGATTGTTTGTAAATTTTTTCCCAGAGATAAAATTTACAAAAGACTTTTGGATTTGCATAATATAGATACAGTTCAGCCAGTCTTTCTGCTCATTAATGCACTGCATTCACTATAATGACTATGTCCTTTCAATATTTTAAGGTAGTTTACGTCTACTCACCATTATCCATATCTTGGACTAAAATCTATTGGAAACTGAAGAAAAATTATGAGTGCGTACCAAAGACTAAATAGTAAACTAAGTTATTATTTAAAAGCAAAATTTAAATTTTTTTAAAAGAAGAGAAAATTAAAAGTACTAACTTCTTGAATTATAGAAATTTGACCCCAATCTTATTGGTTCTATAATATACAGTCCATGCATATTTTTAAAGGAGGAAAACTATGCACAAAGTTAAATACAAATAGATAATTAAGTTTCTATTCACTCAAATAGTAAGTCTACCAGTTTATTCTTTTGGTAAAGAATGGATAAAAATTACACTAAAATCTAGATGATACTACCATGTGGTCTTATTGTTCTATAATTAAATTTTTTTTCCTACAAATAATTATTGAGATAAAAGTTAGGTGATTCAGAAAATGATGAATGTCACAAAGCTTACCACTGATGCATTTGTGAGGTTGTATTTGCCTAAATTTTATTCCTAGTGAATATTTATCATGCTAGTTCTTCTAAGTCTAAAAGGAAAATACAATGAATAGGAAAGCAACTCTTGGGCATGGCTGTCTCCCCTGTTTCTAGGGCCCTTGCCTGTGCTGCTTCTCCCACTTCTTCTTAGAGTGATCCTTCTCTGATCCCCCCTCCTTTAAAAAAAAAGATATTTTACTGATTTTTAGAGAGAGAGGGAGAGACAGAAACATTGATTGGTTGAGTCCTGCATGCCCCCTACTGGGGAGGAAGCCTGCAACCCGGGTATGTGTCTTGACCTGGAATCAAACCTGCTTTTGGTGCACGGGTTGATGCCCAACCGAGCAACACCAGGCAGGGCTTTTCTGGAACATTTTTAAGAATAGCATTATTATTCATAACATAAGCACTAGGTTATGACCAAAACAAAATCATGCTAATAAGACTTCATATACTTACTGATCCATTTATTTGAGTTTGTCTTGTTTCAATTGCTTTACATATTGGGATTCAAATCTGTGAGTGACCTCTGAGTACATCCCTAGAGGCAGAGACTTCTATTTTCTTTGCCTACTGGGAACTAGAGAAGAATGTTGATATTGCTCAAAAGGAAGTAAGTGGCTTTAAGACTCTGTTAAAACAACAATAACAACAACAACAAACACACAAACAAAAAAAACTACACTTTTGGTTTAAGTGCTTTTTGAATAGTTCATTATTGAAAATATACTTCTGCTTTCAGAAAATGCCCAAGCTCTGCATCAAAGGCAAGCTGCTGATTGCTAAGGGAAGGATGTGGTGTAAGAGTGAGCCAAGTGTTGATTATAAGGAAAGGCAAAGGCTTCCAGCTAGTTAATGAAGCAACCTGCTAACAGTTTTCTGGTTGAAAAAAGTGATCAAGGCCTTTCCTTTGAACAAACAGCATCATTTGATGTCTCTTGTTATCTTATCATCAGGAAATCTGTGCAATGCAGTGGGATGTTGTAGAAAGAGCCTGGGTGGGATTTGCCATTAAACTGAATTTTAGTTCTACTCACTTAATGCTTATATAATCTTGAGCAGGTCAAACTCACTGAGTCTCAACGTCCTCACTCTCAAAATGGGAATAACAGCAGTCACCCAGTTCACACGGTTATTGTGAAAATTTCAGATATGTGAAAGGGCACCATGAACTAAAAATACCTTAAATTATCTATGCAAGTATTAATGGAAAGGAAGGTCCTGAGAATGAGAAGTTAGCATTTTTAGTTAAATTTACAGCCAAAAGCAAGTTTGACAGACATAATGTGTAAGGAATAGTAAATTAATAAAAGAGTAATATGCAAATTGACCATCACTCCAACACACAAGATGGTCAAAGATGGCCACCCTCATGTGGACACAAGACGGCCACCACAAGATGTCTGGCAGGAGAGGGCAGTTGTGAGCGATCAGGCCAGCAGGGGAAGGCCATTGGGAGGGACCAGGTCTGCAGGGAGGCAGTTAGGGGTGACCAGGCTGGCAGGGGAGCAGTTAGGCGTCAATCAGGCTAGCAGGGGAGTGGTTAGGGGGTGATCAGGCTGGCAGGTAGAAGCAGTTAGGGGCAATCAGGCAGGCAGGCAGGCAGGTGAGCAGTTGGGAGCAACAGTCCTGGATTGTGAGAGGTATATCCGACTGCCCATTTAGGCCTGATTCCAGTGGGACATCCCTTGAGGGTTCCAGGTTGGAGGGGGTGCAGGCTGGGCTGAGGAACACACACACACACATACATACATACATACATACATACATACATACATACACACACACCTGTGCACAAATTTTGTGCACCGGGCCTCTAGTAAGTCCATAATTATATTGAAGTGTTTACTTATTTTCACCCTGAGTAGGGAATATTTTTAAAAGTAAATTCCACTTTACTCATGTGCTATGCTCTAAAATTCACTTGGAAATCAGCTTTTGGAATGCATGTCATATTTTCCCTTACAATCCATGCTGTAGATGCTGGTTGATTCCTCAGCACCCTCTGTAAGGCCTACTTTACCCAAAAGTAACTGAAAGACTTTAGAGATTGGTTCAGGTTCTGCTTCACTTTCTAGGTCTCTGTGTAGCACAAAAAGAAACTGCAGATGCTTGGGAATCATTTGTGCTTTTGCTGCTGCTCCTTCGAACATGGGAAGAAGGACTTGTGGGGCCTCAGATCGTGGCTGTGTGCTCTCCATGTTCCCAGGGCATGAGCAGAGGGAAAAGGTGCTACTTGAAATAGCCTTGCTTCTGTCTGCCCTGCATCCAGCACACATTGCACTAAGATCCTTACCTCCTCTCTATTCACAGTGAGTCCTTGAAAACAAATTCTTGAAAAGGGTAAGCCTTGAATAAAACCCCACCCACTCCTATGGCTCCTATGGAGGCTCTTATTTTCCATGGGGAGATATGGTCATTAAGGAATGTCTCTGTTATGGCTCCAAGAAACTGCAGGTCCTATGGGCCAGGGGCCAGAGAAAGCAGAGGCTTGAGATGTTTGTTCCCTCTTAAAAATTCAGGGGTAGGAAACCCTTTCCCTTGACACAGGTCACATAGACACATGAGTTAATGTGTTCAGTGGGAAGTTGTTAGAGGTCTCCATGTACTATTGTACTATTCCTTCACTGAAAATTCTTATGTTATTTTAATAGAGAGAATATTTTCACTTTTTGAAAGAACAATCAAGAGAAAGGCACATTTGTTAATGTCAGTTAATTCTGTCTTATAATAAGACTAGGGGCCTAGTGCACAAAAATTTGTGCACTTGGCGGGGGGGGTGTCCTTCAGTCCGGCCTGTGCCCTCTTGCAGTCTGGGACCCCTCAGGGGATGTCCACCTGCTGGCATGCCTGGTCAGCCTGGGAGAGGGGCTGGTGGCTGTTTGCAAAATGGCCAAGCCTCCCAGTGGGGACCCTCACCCCATGGGTGTGTGGCCAGCCTGGGTGAGGGGCTGAGGGATGTTTTCAGGCTGCCCACATTCCCTTCAGGGTCTGGGTCCCTACTGGGGTGCCTGGCCAGCCTGGGTGAGTGGCTGATGGCTGTTTGCAGTGAGGCTGGCTGGAATTTATTTAACTTCTAAAGTTGAAAATTTGTTGCTTTAACCGGAGCCCAGGTCAGGTTGCCCCTGACAACCCAGGCTCCCAGTGCTTCCTTGAGCCCAAGGCTGGAAGCAGGTCTCTGGGGTTTATTTATCTTCTATAATTGAAACTTTGTTGCCTTGAGCCGGCCTAGGCAGATAGGAACCTTAGCTTCCTGCATCATCGGAGCAAGCCTCCTGCTTGTTCCAGCTCTGTGGCTGCTAGCCGCCATCTTGGCTGGGTTAATTTGCATACAATCACTGTGATTGGCTGGTGGGCATGGCTTGGCTGGTGGGCATGGCTTAGGTGTAATGGGTCAATTTGTATATTACTTTTTTATTCGATTAGATGAGGGCCCAGTGCATGAAGATTCATGCACAGGAGTAGGGGGGTTGAGAAGGGTGGGGAGGTCCTTCAGCCTGACCTGCACCCTCTCCAATCTGGGAGCCCTCAGGTGAGCTCTCTCCAACCTGGGAATTTCTGTCTGTCTTTGCAATCATATGAGCAAATTGTCTGAGACCCCTAACCCAGTTTGGTTTGATGCTCACAGAATAATAGAGACTTTTTTTTTCTTCTTTGCTCCATTGGTGGAGATTTCCTGGAAGTTTTAGGATATCTTCCCTTTAATTTTTCCTAGACACTCTGACTTTACTTTTGTCTCTTACCTTTGCTTTCCCTCCATCACCAACTGCAACAGTAACTTGCTCCAGGCTCACTTTGCTCTAGTGAGTAGTTCTCAACCTTCCTAATGCCACGACCCTTTAATACAGTTCCTCATATTGTGGTGACCCCCAACCATAAAATTATTTTTGTTGCTACTTCATAACTGTAATTTTGCTACTGTTATGAATTGTAATGTAAATATCTGATATGCAGGATGTATTTAGATGACCCCTGTGAAAGTGTCAACACACAGGTTGAGAACCGATGCTCTAGTGTCTAGGAGAACTATGATTCCCAGCATTCCTGGTGCTCCCCACACTCTGGTCTTCTGCTTTTGGTCCTGGGGCTGCCATCAGAACTATGATTCCCAGCATTCCTGGTGATCCCCATGCTCTGGATTTTCCCCGACCAAGGGAGCCACATCCCCCAGCCTCCAGCTCTCCTGTTCTGCTCTCCCTCTGGTGACCGAGGAAGCCATGTCCCCCCACGCTGCCAGCTCTCCCACTCTGCTCTGTGTATGCAAATTACTCACTATCTTTGTTGGGTTAATTTGCATACTCACTCCTCATTGGCTGGTGGGTGTGGCTGGTGTATGTGGCTTGAGCATAGGAGAGGGATGGCTAATTTGCATGTTTCTCTTTTATTATATAGGATACCACTTGGATGGCTATAATGCATTAAACAAGGAGAGAAATTTCCTAAAAGATACAGTTGCATGATGGGACACACAGGTTTGTCTTTAAAAACCTATAAATGTCTCCTGGTAGAGAATTGCAGATAGAAAATATCCTAAGGGAATTTGTAAATCAACTCCATTTATCTCTGTTCATTCTACATTAAAGTTGACACTTAAACTTTTTGTGAGGGAAGGAGGGAATATTTGTTGAGTGCTTGTGCTACTCTTTTGAATGTGCTAAATAGCTTTCATTAAAATGGGCAAAGGCAGTGTAAAAGAATCCATGTGGATAACACATTTTTAAATGCTTTACATTAGCACATTACTTTTCATAGAATTCAAATATACTTTATCTTATTTACCACAATAGCCCTAGGAAATAGCCTATATTATCTTTAGCTGGCAGGTCAGTTATAGAAAGGTTAAGTTACCAATAAATATTTACTAATAGAGTTAAGCCAAGTCTTCAGTCCTTTAATACTTGACTTCACACCATTAAAAAGCAGATTTAAGAAATGGCCATCTGTAGCTGAGTCCTGGAGGAGGAGTTATCATGTGGTGTTTGGGGCAAGCTGATACTGGGAATACCTTTAAACGGATGTCTGTCATGGTACTAGTAAGGTGGGAAAAGAAAAAAAATACACAAATTTAGTCTCAAGGGGAAAAAGAGGCCCAGGCATTTAAAGCAATATGAGCACTTGACAATCTGGATTCTCATTTCAGGAACATTATCAGAAATAAGAATATTGACTTGATCTAGCTGATTTTGCAATGTATTTGTTTTTATAGTCTAAAAAACTTAAGATGGCTTCGTGATTAGGACTATTGTATGTGCCCAACCCATTATGAAATCATGGAAGACAACCCAATAATAGCACCCCGGGAAGCAGAAGCAATTTGCATTTCAGCTAGTTTGTGAATTCAGCTCACCAATGGCAGGCTTAGTTAAAAACACAATTTTTGATTAATTATTATTTGAATATCTCAACCATATTTCTCAGAAACCTACTACATTATTAAATTTTAATATGCATTTTATAACATTTATCACAATTTGTAACTTAACATTGATTTACATGATTATTTTATTAGTACCTGTTCCTCCACACTGGAACTAAGCTCCAAGAGAATAAGGAATGATTTTGCATGCTAACTATCGTATCTCCAGGCCTCGCACAGAATAGGCACTCAATATGTATTGAATTAAAATAGCAAAAAACAAACGGATGGATAATTTTAAGTAAAAAAATTAAGATATAGGTATCAAACTTTCACAAAAATAGTATATTATTGTTGCATTAGACACATTGTTTGGGTAACTGAAGGTAAACAAAGGAAAGTGGAAATTGGAATAGTATTGAGATAGAAGCAATAAGTCAATAACCATTCCTCTTGAATGAGTTGACTGCCAATCCAATTTTATTATTACAGAAACAATGGATTTTTTGATAATTGTATTTCATCAATGAACCTTGTTAAAAATCCAAAGATTTTTCATTGTGCTAGCTAGTGAAACACAGCCTCTTTCAATTTGTCCTTCCACCCTGTTATCCTTCTATTTACTCATCGATCCATCCATCCACTCTAGAACCCATCCTCAGTTCACTCATCGTTCTATCCATTTCTTCATTCAGCCATTTATCTTTATATCCATTCATCCATCTATCCATCAATCCACCCACACAATAACCTCTTTATTCTTTCTCCCCAGAAAAAGTTAATTGCTTATTAATAATGAGAAGGTATGAATAAATAGCACTGGAAATCATGGATGCATTTAGGTGCATGTAATTTAGGCATGTAACGGGATATATAATTACATCATTTATTATTGTCCTGGTAACCATCTAGTTAGTTTTTCATATTACAGTTCAGAACTAAAGATAATCATCTATAATTATCAAATTTAATTTAATAACATTTCCTGTTTACCATCTGCACTACTTAAATACATTATGGAAACTGCCATTTCAGTTTCTGAAAGTAAATAAAATCCACTTTATCTGTCCTGGTGAAATAATTCTATTGTTAATTTTGGGAATGTCCCACTCACTTCTACAAGATTTGTGAAGAGTATTTGTTTTCATTGTTCAGGTTTGTAGGCAGAAATAATTTCTTCTTTTTGAATAGTGCTTTACAGTTTACAACACTCTTTTTCACAGCCATTGCCTTTGATTCTCAATTAAAAGCCAAACTCAATATTTTGCATATGTTTTGCTGCAGTTCTCATTTCATCTCAGGTAAGCCAGCAGACCCCTCTCCCTCCTGGGACATGCCCCAGTGCTGTTTTCATTAACTTTCCCCTGGTGTTTGTTTGGATATTCAGATGATGATGAAGTGGATGTTGTTCTCATTATTCCTGCCTTGGGATGTGGTGGACCACCATCTGCAGATGCCGTGTAAGTGATCATCTTGGCACTGACCCATATGCCACCTTTGTAGTCATGAGTATTCTATCCGAGAGATGCCATCTGGTTTTCACGGAAGCCTGTGGAAAGTGGGGGTCTATGTTTTACCACTGAGATGCATGTTCAGAGAAAAAAACGAACATTTTCACTCCCATTAGGGACACAGCATCAGCTGTTGTGTTCTTTGTAACAATTTTTCTCAAAGGTGGGGTTTTGTTTTTGTTTTTATTTATTTTTTTATAGGAAGGAAATGTTAAGAAGCCTTCTACACTCTGTGGAATGGGGCTGGGATGTGGTTGGGTAGGAGAAGTAGGGGGTGAAAGCAAACTGCTCCTACAGAACCTAAAGATCTTAACACCATTGAGCTCAATACACTGATGACACAGTTTTAGTTTTTTTAGATGCAGACAAAACTTTGAGGTTATCATCTTTAAGTCTCATTCAGAAATAATTTCAAATTACAGAGTTACAATAATTGTACAAAGAACTGCCATATATCCTTCACCCAGATTCAGTAATAGCTTACATTCTGGCACATTTGCTTTAAATATATAAATTTATCCCGAACAATTTCAGCGTTAATTCTTAAAATTTGCTCCTAAATAGTTCAGTGTATATTTCCTAATTGCAAAACATTCATTCACATAACCACCATGCAGTTTTCAAGTTCAGAAGATTGAGCATGGATATAAAACTATTATCTACTAGTCAGTTCATAATTTTAAGATTTAAAACCAATGCTAAAGTTACAGCATTACCCACTATGTTTCTGCCTTCTGTCAGAATAGTAAAAAGTTTTATAGCCCCTCTTGTCATATGAGCACTTCTTACAACTTGACAACTTTTGAATGCTCAGTACACTTAGCCCAACTTGTAGCACAGAATAAGGACAGAACTAAGAGAAGAACATGGTACATTTTACCTCTCACTGAGCTTATAGAAAGAAATTCTTCCTTTGTCCTACAAAGTGTTTCTCAGATTTGAACACATGTCAATTTCTTACTTCTTTTCTTACCTTTTGGCCCACTTATCTAGTGCAAGGTTGCCCCTACAGCAAGAATCTTACATGAAAACATTCTTATTTTTTCTGCTTACTCTCTGGTTTCTCTTCCCAACCCTTATTCAGGTAAGGCAGCCTCGTCATTAAAATTGTTTCTTCTTATTTAGAAGTTCACCTGCTCTTTCAACGATCAAACCTTTTCCTATATGATAAGATTTTAGGTGAGTAGCAAATACCCTTTAGATTCCTTAGGGAGTATCACTGATTTTCCAGAAGTCTTCAAAAGGGAATGCATAGGAATAAGCATTATTTATATAGGTATTTTTTTTCATAATCATTAACCATTCATCTCTTCTATTAGCAGGTTTATCAATGACAAAGAGGAAACCAGGCATCTGAAAGTAGTGGCAATCAAGGGTCCTGCAGAAATCCTGCTTCTGGGAATACACACATCCTTACCTAGCTTCTATTTCCTTATGCATTTTCTTGGTTCACTGCATTTAGCTTTGTAATTTGTGTTCTGTTTCTACCATTAATTTTATTCGCTTGTTTATTAATTTATCCAGATAAAGATCTTGAAATTATAAAACAAAGATGACTCATTTCCAATATTATTTCTGATGTTTACTTTGCACTAACAATAGCTAGTTTTATATTTCAAAAGGGATATTTTCCTATAAAATACCTTTCTTTAAAAAAATGGTGAGGCATTGAGATAAAAGACCCCAAATGGCAGAGTAATTAGTTGGTCAACTGTTTTTTATCACATAAATTACTTTTCTGTCAAGTGACAACAAATGTAATTTGAACTGAGATTAATTACATAATAATTATGTTTAACATAATTGGTTAAATAGAGGAATTTCTTATGAAATGGTAGATTCTTAAATTTGTACAAATAAGACCAGATGGTGAACAGCTAGTTTTAATTAAATTAGGTTTGATAATTATAGATGATTAATTTCAGATTTGACTGAGATTAGAAAGATTATATTAAGAAAGTTATTTTTAGTTTTTTAATAGGATGATGATAACATATTGTAATGATTACAAACCTTGCTACCTGGAGTCAAATTAATAATCTCTTAATTTCACTTTGATAAATAAGACTTTGGAAAGGTTACTAAGAAAAATGATAGGATCTTCTTCCTTGAAGGTTTTTGAGATTCAATCAGACATCATGTGTATAAAGGTTAGGTGTTTTTCTTCACAGAGATGGAGGCAGGGGAAGGACAGGGGTTGGATAAATAAATGACTTCCTAAAGGATATTTCTAATTCCTGGATGTGGTAACTAAGCCAGTACTGCAGAATAATGCACATAAATGTATCAGACCACCAAAATGGCTTCTGAAAAGGATGTCACAATTCCACAAATGCACATACTGTAGGGAGATAGTTTTTCTTCACATTTCATTTCACTCAGAAGGCATTTTCACATGGCTTATTGTATGAACTCTGGCACAAAGAATCTGTGAATTGCTTGTAACCGCAGGAGCCACATGTCACTCATCTGTGAAAAAGTCTGAATCTAAAAGTGCAAAAAAAGGATAAGCCTGGCTCACCCAGGGGCCTGCCCCACATTAGATGAGATCCATTTCATCCCACATGGATGTCGTTAGATTATGTTTGTTTGTTCGTTGACTCATTTATTCATTCATCAAGTATTTATCGTATGCAAAGCTCTGTATCAGTGATATGGTTTTATGAGGCCCTTGTTTTCAAAAGAAAAGACTGCTACTGCAATAGCTGGCTTTCTGTGTTTCAATTGTGTCTCTATTCTTCCAGCAACATGTCTTCCGCTACTTTTAATATTTCCTTTAAGGGGAAAGCAAATCCCAGCTATAGCTCCAAATCAACCACATGCTGAAGTGGCCTGAATCTGCAAAAGGCCCAAGCAGGGGAACAATGGCTTAGGCAAGGTCTCCAAGTGAGAGCACACACAGAGTGCATGCATATGGCCAGGGGTGTGAGGAGACAGTGGGAGGCCACCTGGCCCTAGGAGAGCAGCTTCCCAGAGGCCCCACCTTGGAGGGTGAGGGATTAGACTCTGGTTGACTGACATGTGCAGGTCTAATCTTCAGGGAAGCAGAAAGTCACTTTAACAGTGATACCCGTAGTTTTAATGACGTGAGACTGGATGCCAGAGCCAGGCAAGATAGTCTTGTTGTTTGGGAACAGATCTACTAGATCTGCTAGATTATAGACCAGAAGAATGCTTTCATGAGTACAGACTTGGGATAAAAGAGCTGGGTTTCTATATTTAATTATATATTTGTTATCAAGTCATACATAACTATCGTAGAGAAGGTACAAGATAACAAGAGGCAGAAAGAAGAAAAAAGTATTTTCAACCCCACCATTCAGTAATGACCATTCTGACCATTTTGGGATACTTCCTTCTAGATGTTTCTCTGTGGATACATTGTATTTTTTAAAATATATTTTTATTATTGATTTTTAGAGGGAGAGGAACGAGGAGGGGAGAGGGAAAGAGAAAGAGAGAGAGAGAGAGAGAGAGAGAGAGAGAGAGAGAGAGAGAAGAGAAACATCCCCTGCTTTGCTACAGGGGATGGAGCCTGCCACATGGGCATGTGTCTGACTGGGAATCAAACTGGCAACCTTTCAGTGCTTGGGACGGCGCTCAATAACTGAGCTATATTGGCCAGGGCTCTATTATTTCAGAAGGAAAAATGGTGTTTGTGTATTCACTATTTTGTAACTCTTTTATTTCATTGAACAGCATACAGTGAACATTTTTCTGTCACTATATTTACTTCAAAACAATCACCTCGATGGAAGCAGGGTGTGTCATAATATGACGTTTATTTAGTCAATCCTTATGTTTAGACACTGCAGACTCCATTTTAATGTTTTTACTTGGTGAGCTTCCCTAGTCCACTGATGCTGAGTTTTTGTCTAGAGAACAGGGCTATCCACCTGGAATGGGAGCACCGTCTGGGCAGAATTCATAAAAAAAGCAAACCTAAACTCTAGTTCTTCTCTCTCGCATTCATTCCTTTCTACACACGTTCAATTACCAAGTAAGTAGAGTTTACTTTTATCAAGTAAATTTTGGGTTAGTTACCTCATAGTGACATAAAAAAATGGCAACCCCTTATTTAATCAGCAAGTATAACACGTAATTGGTAAATTATATTAAAACTTACATAAACTAATACATTACTATGCAAAAGAAGTCCCAGGTCAATGGTTCCAAACCTTGGCTGCTTGTTAGAAGCATCTGGGGGACTTGGAAAAATCTGAACACTCAGGACTCAGCTCAGTGCAATTAAACCAGAATATCTGGGTGAGGTCCTGGGCACCATTTGGCATTATCAAGCTGGCTAGGTAATTACCATGTGCAGCCAAATCTGGGAACCACTGATTCCATGTCATCACTCTCTGTTTTTTTAATATAAAGTTTCCTTAGATTTCTCTGAATCTTCAAATGAAGCAGTGACAGAGATTGGGTGGTCGAACTGAGCTGAAGTGGGAATTAGCAAAGGGAAAAGGAAATCCAACAGGTTTCTGGCTCCTTCCTTCCCCTGAAGCACACACAGGCAGGGGGTGAGGCAGTAGCTGGGGCTATGAGTTTCATGGGATAAAATGTACAAGCCATGCTCTTGATAGTGACAACAGCAAGACCAATAACTGCCTGTACAGTCATTGAGTCACTGGATGTCCACAACAGCTCAACAGGGTGGGTGCTGGGAGGATCTCAGGTTGAGAAAAATGCAGGTGAACCGAGCACACGTGGAGCCTAACACTTGTTTTCTGTCCAAGCTCAACCCTTTAAAGATGTGTAACCTCCTGATGGCACTTAACTCCTCTGTGCTTCAGTTTCTGCGCATGTGAAATAAAAATAGTACCCCCCTCCACACTGGGAAGAATATAGAGGTCGGGTCCTTGAGAGGTTTTAGAAAAGCACCCAGCATTCATTCATCAAAATACTCAATAGAACAGTGATTCTCAACCAGGGATGATATTGACACCCTCCACCCTCCACTTCCTGGCAAGGGAACATTTGTTAATGTCTGGAGATATGTTGGTTGTCACAGTGGAGAACAGAGGGGATGTTCCTGGCATCTAGTGAGTAGAGGTCATGGATGCTGCTATACAACCTACAATGTAAGGGACAGCCCCCCACAACAAAGTATTATGGGTCCAATATCCATAGTGCTGAGGTTGAGAACCCCTGCAGTGGATGTTGGCTATTTAGCCATTTAGGAGTGGGGACAGTAAGCCTTAGAGAGTTGAACAATTTATCTAAGGCTGTACAGGTGTTAAATGGTGGAGCTTGGACTTGAACCCAAGTCAGAAAGACAGAGATATTTTCATTCGGCTATGAGAATGGGGTCTATGGATGTGGCACATAGCTTGATTTCTAAAGTGTGGACACTTCTTCACCTCATCTCTATATTTAAGAAGGAAAAAGGAAGCTAAAAAACAAGCATGTAAAGAATGTTATAAATTCCATTATATGCTGTACAGGTTTGCTAGAAATATAGGGATGGATGTGTGTTTTCAAAAAATGCAGGGAATCTACCCAGCTTCACTTTCCCTGGAATTGATCCCTGTACATTGACTGACGCAGGCAAACTGTCCTCATGGGTAATTTAACAATCGTACATATTTCAATCCCCAGGCTGTTTTATTCATTCTCTAGAAACTGTGATTAGACAAGAACTATAATGAACGGGCTGGTACATTATAGTGGGCCTCCACAGTTCAGACAATTTAAAAGCCAGCGAAATTAATAAAACGTACATCAAAGTGAGCTTTTCCAATCTGTCAGAGGAGTGGGAAATTTTTTAACACCTCGCGTAGAGACTGTAATAAGACAGCAGTAAGTGACAGACTTTCTTTGCAAGTTTATGATCACCTCTGGGTGCCCATTATGGAACTTAATGAATCCCTCTTAAAACATCATTTTCACCAGAGGTTTCTTGGAGCAGCTCCCAGACTGGGACACCGGCAGAGCTGCCCTTGCCCTCGCTCCAGAACCACATCCCTTTTGTATGGCGCTCACTCCATTATGCACCTCCTAGTACAAATCTAATTCTTCACCTGCCTTTTTGCATCTTGAAAGCTGTTTTCTCCCCGTGCCCATTTTTCAGCCCTATCAGCTATGTAAATCAGCACATCTTCTGGGATTGATTTTCTTTGTGAGCCAGGAGCCATTTGTGCTGTTCTTGACTGGGAGTGTAATTTGAGCTGTTTCATTGTTGAGTTTTTCAGCAGCTATTTTAATTTCCATATAGTAGCTCCTCTTTCTTTCACTTGTCCTAGACTCAATCTATTTCTATAGAGAATTGATTCTGTGTTGGAGAATGGCTTCACTTACAATATATTCCAGAATTTCCATTCGCAAGAATGAATGCATGTACAACATAATGGTTTTTTTTAACACTCCTGGAAGACACATAATACTCAAACGCAGGAATAAAATTACCTGATAGTGGAAAATGGAGAGCACAATAATCATTGCCTTTTCATCATGAAAACATTAAAAAGTAAAATATAACAATGCCATTGCATTGCAAATGGTCTACATTTCATAAATATAAAAAGACAAATCATATGTAAACTAAAATGAGGGTATTTTGTGGCATAATATGCTTTAAGCATATTGAAAATTAGAAATCAGTTATAAAATATTAAATTAACATTTTAAAGAATGTAAAATAAATTTATTCAAATCTTCAGAGTACTTCAAACTTTCCACCTCCTAGGTCAAAACTAAAATTCAAATATATTCATTTACTAGAGCAATCTAAGTATCCTATTTTTTGTGAAGTGGAGAAAACATTATTACAAGTATGTGTTCTAGGCATGAGTCTATTTAATTTATAATAATTAAAAAATAATTGCCTTACAGGTTTTTAGGCTTACCTTAGTATGTAATAAATGTTCATTTCACACTTAACAAATCAATGTGAAATTTGAAAATTTTATATTAAGCCAGTTTACTTCATGTTTGAATATAGAAAGATTTAAAATGTCATGTGTTGAAAAATAAACTTGACCAAGTACTAAAACTCATTTAAAAAATTTAATAGACTTACCTAAGTAATTGAAAGTAATTTGACCTTTAAAATACCTCACAAATGAAATAAATTATTTAAACCAGAAATTTAAATTAAGTTAAAAATAATTGTTAGTTGTGAACAAATGTGTTAAACTTTTACATATAATTGTGAGCATTAGTTTTAAACTGAGAAACTCTAGCCTCTAAAAAATTGTTGGATAATTGTATGCATTAATCACCCAATGCACAAAACCAAAAATTATCTCCCTTATTTAAAATGTAGAAAGAACAATTTAAAATAAAATTTTACAAATTTTAGTCTTAAATTATAATCAAAATTATAATAAAAATATTAGTTATAAGGCAAACTATAGATAAAGAAGATATATTTTAACTAATAATGTAAATCAAATTTTCAATGTGGTGTTCATGCTTACTTGTTTAGATCAAGAGAATATGTGTAAAACAAACAATATTATTAAATTCAACCAACTGAAATTTTATTTAAATTCAGGATTCTAAGAACTAATAAAGTATTTATTTCATTTAAAATTAATTGATTTTCTGCAAAACTATTCTTTACCTCCCCACCTGTCTTCCTAATCTCTTGATCAAGTCATTCTTGATATGTGAGTTTTCAAAATCATTAAGACTTAATTATCAATTTCTAAAAACATCAACACCTGGGCTTATAATGAAATAATTTTTTTACTATAATATAAAGAGAAGTGCAGAAAATACGTAATAAGCATTAACCTAGTCACATATCTAGATTTAAACATCTTAACATTTCCCATATTTCCTCCAGAGTCTATTAAAAAAATAAAATCTTATAGACACTGGCAAAGTCCATTTTGTACCAACCTCTATCCAGTTATTCTCCCATTCTCCATTCTCAGAAGTAGTTAATATTCTGAAATTCATGAGCACATAGTACCATTCACGTTTTTATGCTGATTCTCTTATTTGGCAACTAAATTTTACACTGTATCTACATTTCTACAATCACCCTTTTATTTTTTGTTGTGCTTTCTATTTTACTTTTTAAATATGAGCAATTTGAAATATGAATACTCTAAAGTATATATATATATATATTTACATTTGAATAATATCCATATGTATGTTTGAATAAAAATAAACACCGTCTCAACACCCAATTTATGAGACCTTGTGTGCCCCTCCCAGAACTCATTGCTCCCTCCCTACCTTGCTGTCCCCAGAGCTAGTCACTATCCAAAATTGTGTTTCTTGACCTAAATTTTTTTTGTACACATCCTTAACCAGTTATTATTTGGGTTTCCTTGTTTTTGAATTTGTAGAAATGAATGTATACATTTCCTTATGACTTTTTTATTCAATGATACATTGTTAAAATCCATTTACATAGCTATAGGTCATTTTCATTGTTGTATGTAGAGCTTCTACTGTACAAACTATAATTTCCTGATTTACTTATCTATTTTAATATCACTAGACATTTGAATTGTTTCCATTTTTCTACTACAATCAATGCTTTAAAGGACAGCTTTGTACATGTGGGCACAAATTTATCCAGGGTTTATGCATAGGAATGGAAATGCTGTGTATGTTCAAATGTTCCGGGTAATGCCAAGTTATTTTTTAAACTGACTGTACTAGTTTACATTTCTATCAACACAATAGAGAGTTGTTACTCCACATTTATGCCAGCACGGCAACTGACTAAACTTTTTTACTTTTTTGCCAGTCTGGTGGTTAAGAAATGGGATTTTATTGTGGGTTGTTATTTACATTTTCATGATTACTAATGAGGTTTATTGTCTTTTCTTATGTTATTTTGGTGTTTGGTGCTCCCTCTTCTGTGAAATGCCTATTTAGGTCTTTTGCCCACTTTGCTATTTGGATGTATATCTTTTATATATTGGTGTATGTTCTTCATATATTCTGGCTACTAATCCTGTGTGATATTTAGTCACATCAGGCTGAAATGTACTCATACTTTTGTAAAAGCAATTTGAGGTTGGCATCCATTCTAATTGGAGCTTATGCTATACTTGTTAAATATTTGAATAACATCTTTATTTTTGTATGTGTTATAAATACCTCCTTCCAGTTAATGGTTTATCTTTCCACTTCCCATTTTCATCTCTTGTGAGGAACAGAAATTCTTAATTTTAACGAAGTCAAACTTACCTATCTTTCCTATAGGAGTTGAACACTTCTTAGAACTTGTTTAAGAAATCTTTCCTTGCGCTGAGGTCATAAAAATTTTATCCTAAATTTTCTTCTAAAAAATTTAAAGTTTTGTTGCTCACATTAAAGCCCTTGATCCATGTGGAATTTTCTTTCTGTATGTTGTAAAGTAGAGATATTTTTACCCTTTTCCTTGTGATTAACAGATTGCCCTAGCCTTCTCCTCGGGTTGCAGCTTGAGTGTCCCTAACTCTCTTTATTTGCCCATTAGCCCTCTTGCTCGCTCTAAAGATCACCTCTCACTGCCTTCATTGCCACTTCTAATTCATGTTGCTAGTGCCTCTACTTCTCATTTCCAATGATTTGTTGACATTTTCTCCCCTGCCTGCTTCTCTCCTATTTCCTTCTTATTTCTGGGCTCACATCAAAAGTTTTACTTTTTAGAGTCACTGGCCACTGGCCAGAACACAGGCTCATTAACTATACAGTGTTTTTATAATATTTAAGCCTTTGGTTATTGAACTTGTCATTTATTTCTGGTGTTCAGGAGCTCTTCAACCTACATTCTCTCCTCTGCTCCTGATTGCTTTTGGAAGTCTCCAGAAAATGGTGGTTTATTATAATCAAATTCAAGAGTTGAAAGAAAGACTTAACACATAACCCCTCCCCCATGCTATGCTAAATGACTAGTAGGATCCAAATGGGCTTGAAGATTTAAGCACATGTTTCACTATGGATCCCCTGGGGAGTCACTGACTGAGGGTTGGATGACAAGCCCAACAGGATGCCAAGGTCAAGTGAACAGAGTCAGGAGGCAAATAGCACAGGAAGTGGGGTGCTGAGACTTATGCATGACAAGTAAAATTATATCCCACACAAGGTAGATAGTGACATCATAGCTTCTTCCTAAAATGGTCATTATCTCCCATCATGGCCAATTCACCATCTAGAAAGTCAGGAGCTAACTGGACTGTGACAACTGCAATAACTCTCAGCAAAACCAGAAGGAGGCAGCTAGGCATGGAGAGATCCTGCTGAAAGCCACAGGAAAGAGTCATTTCCAGGAGGTAGGACATGGTGCCTACAAACAGGAGTTTGACTACAGACTAAAAGAAGTCCGTTGACTTCAAGGGACAAAACAACAGGTGTACAAGACTGTATTTCAGGGCAGGTGACTGTGGGAGCCCCTTACACATCCAGTGTGGTTCAGGATCCCTGTTCAATGTTTGAGTTCTGGAGGAGGCTGCACACAAAATGAAGAGAGAGTGAGTAGAAGAGAATCAATTTGGAAACTGGGGGACCAGGCATGGAGTCTACCTCTAGTGGATGAGACTGCCCACTGGTGCCTGGGCTTCACCAGCCTTTTATTGAGGCTTCTGGGAAAAACACCCATATCCTTAGGCAGGAAATTCCAAGCAAGAATTTACATATAATTAACAGATGGGGATTTGTTATAATTAACAATGTTTCAACTTAAACAATGGGTGCATAGCTCTGACCTTTCAGAGCAACCAAGGTTGGTTGAAAACAGTTTCCAGCATCAAAACAATCAGTTTCCAGCAGGTGACTCCTCCCAGAAAGTATGTGTGAAATAAGGAAAAGTTCACACAGCTAGCTGCTATGTCTGCTAACCATCTCCTCCACCAATAAAAACCCTCATGCCAGCTCTTTCTGCAAGGTCATATGTTGCTAAATATTTTATAAAATCATATGCTGCACACACGAGATTCACAGATGTTTTTATATTGTTTTTATTCACAGTGCTGTTTTTAAGAGAGGAAAAGAACATACTATAAAGGAAGTTCCCTTATGGCACTCTACTTATATACCCTGCCTCCACCACTGCAGAAAGCCATCATTGGAAGGATTAGTTTCCATTGACTAGGAAACCATTAAGTTGGCCAAATTATTTGTAGTCTTACCACCTAAGCTTCATAACTTTCCCAGAACACATACCCTCATTGACATGATACAACTATTCATTTCTTCATGTATTCATTCAACAATAATTTCATGGGCATCTATTCCAAGCTGAACTCTATGCTAAGACCTGGAAAGAAATATAAGCCTCAGCGGTGGAAAATGGAGGCAAAAACTCCTTCCTGCACTGGTTAGTTAAAGGGTATATTGGATTTTGAAGCAATGAAGACAATTCTATGTGACAGGGATTTCCTCAGAGCCACAAGAAGACTCATAAAATAGAAAACAATTATTTTCTCTGTTGGCTACTATATATAAAAGGTTCTCAGGTCAACTGTATAAAACTTGAGGCTCCACAAAAACTACATCACCAAGTCACAAATTCGTTTTTGAAAATGCTAAGGTAAGCGGATAAACCAGTGAATTATACTGCCATGCATAGCATTACAAAGCAATCAATTCCTTTTCTAAAACTTTGAAAGACTTTCAAAGCCTAAACACCAGCTCTGCACATAAAATCGCACTGCACCTTTAGGACATTTGTTCAGATAAAGACCTGACAAACATGTGAACTAATGTGTAGCAATGAAATACTCTCTCTTTCCCACTACATTATTTGCTTCTTCTCCCAGGGCCCATTTTTTCTGGCTTGAGCCTTTAATGTTGTTTAAGAAAAGATATTCTCTCATTTGTAGGACAAAATGTACTACTTACTGAATGGTCTTGTTTTTTCATGACAAACTACTTGTCTATTTGAACATGTTTAGTTTTGGATGTACGCCATTCAATATTCAGCTTGGAGTTAATAAGTGTTGGGGCACAGTATCCATGACTGAACATTTACATAATGGATATTATGTCCTTTTGGCTCAGCAATCATCTAATAAATTAATATTAAGCAATAATTTCCAGGCTGCTCAGAACACGATGAATGTCCATCCTTCATATGCTGGGCTTAATATTCTTCTAGCATCTTTCTACCCTTGTAATACGCCTAGTAATATGCCTAGTAATACGCCTCACGGGACAATAAAACAACATCAGTAATTGACATGGTACATCGAAGAGACAAATGTTCACTGAGTAATTGTGCACCTCATGTATACTGGCAGAATCCGAATATTGCCTCCTTATTGTGGCTTTTTCCGAACTATCGAAACACTATAAAAAAACCAACACTCTTAATGTTACTATGTCTTGTACTGTTATTGGTTCCACCAGAAGTTGTATTTTTTGTGGGACTAATAGTAACAACTATTTTTAATAGTTAACAGCTTATTCCACATTTGTAAAATAAACTGATAAACTGTTTTGAGAAAATATTGTCACAGGTAAAGAAAGTGCCTGCTCCAACAGCCACTGTTTGTGAATCATCTTGAGAATGAAGGCGACTAGACCAGTAATAAGTGCAAAAGGATGTTCATATCCGTTTTAACCTATAGAGGTTGTGTACAGGAGTTAGAGCCAGAGTTCTTCCAGGATACTTTTCCTACTCAGTTGTCGTCTTCCATGTAGCATCACTAAATACCTAGGGGGCCTAGGATGTCTTGAGGAAGAAGAAAAGAAAGGGTCAAAGGGATGAAAGTTGGAGAAGGTTTTGCTGTTAATAAATCTTCCCTGACAATTTTTCCTGGACACACTTTATATCTTAATATTCCTTAAGATAAATTGTTTGTTGTTACTATAAAAATAGTTGAAGTCATTGTCCATATTAATTGAATATTGGAAGGCTATGTAATTGTACAATGAAAAGATCTAGGGTCACCATCTTAACCATCTTGGTATCACTAATGGTCAGATACCAGATGGTGTCTCCCTCTCAGAGCAATGTAATGTGAAGGTCACTGCCCCTCCAGGAAGCATTCTTGATCTGACTTTCAGTTTACAAGAAATACATGGGATAGAATAACAAGTTAAATGACTGTGAGGAAACAGTCAGGTACATCCAGAAGTTTGGATATCTTACAGGACAGATGGCTTTGTTTATTCAACAAGTCATTGTCATTTTAAAAGGACGATGGGAATTCAAAATAAGAAATTTCAGAAATGTAATAACAAAATGGAATATGTGGCCCTTGAGTAAATTCTGGCTTACATAAACCAACTGTCAAAGATGTTTTTTGGATAATTAAGGGAAATTTGAATAGAAATTAGGTATTAGGTATTATAAGCTAATTATTATAGATTTTGTTAGATGTATAATATTATTATGGTTCTATAGAAAAATATTCCTACTTTTCAGAAATGTATACTGAAATGTTTATATTGAAATATCTTGACATTTGTAATTTACTTTAATATTTCAGCAAAAAAGTTAAAGCCTTGTGGCAGAATGTTAACTATTATAAAATGCTAGAGGCCTGGTGCACAAAAATTTGTGCACTCAGTGGGGTCCCTCAGCCCCGCCTGTGCCCTCTAGCAATCTGGGACCCCTGGGAGATGTCCACCTGCTGGCTTAGGCCCGCTCCCCAAGGAATTGGGCCTAAGCTGGCAACCAGACATCCCTCTGGCAGCCTGGGGACTCTCGGGGGATTTCCACTTGCCAGCGGGGAGCAGGTCTAAGCTGTAGTCGGACATCCTTAGCTCTGCTGAAGAGGCGGGAGAGGCTCCCGCCACCACTGTTGTGCTGGCAGCTGGCAGCTGGCAGCCTGGCTTGTGGCTGAGCAGAGCTCCTCCTATGGGAGCACACTGACCACCAGGGGCAGCTCCTGCATTGAGTGTCTGCCCCCTGGTGGTCAGTGTGTGTCATAGTAACCAGCCATTCCCAGTCATTCTGCTGTTAGGGTCAATTTGCATATTATACTTTTATTATATAGGATTATATAGGATAGGTGATTTCCTGCATGAATATACATATTCATAATAAAAGCTTAAAAATTCAAGTAATAGTTGGGATCTTATGTATGATTTTTTTACCAATTCTTTTTTGCAAATGGTCTAGGCCTCATATTTTCCCTCTGAATTGAAATGGCCTCATAATTACTAACTATTATTATTATTATTATAAAAGTAATACATGAACACTATCAAGTCTTGGTGGGGATGGGAGCAAGTGAAACTCTCATACACAGCTGACAGTAGTATAATTTGGTACAACCATTTGAAAAACTATTTAAACTACTATATGACACTGTTTACACAAAATTCAAAAAGAAGCAAAAACAGTAGTAGTGTTAGAGGTCAAGGTAGTTGTTATCCTTAGAACAAAGGAATTAGTAACTGAAGGAGGTCTAAGCTTCTGGGATACTAATAATGACCTATATTTAAACCTGACTATGGGTTACACTTGTGGATTGGCTTTGCAAAATTCATTGAATTGCATATTTCTGATTTGTGTACTTCTCTGTATTATCCATCAATAAAAAGTTGATACTGCAAAAAAGTAATACATGTTCATTCTAACAAACCCAAACAAAAGTATAGTATTTTCCTTTGTGGAATTGATCATATGTCAAGAAATAGTGGCCTCTTACGGCTTAATTTTAGAGTTCATTTGCTAATTGCTTTGTTATTTTAAGTGAAAAACCTTGACTTGTCCAAAACTTCCCATCTAACAGGTCAATCCATGTAAGACTTGTGTTCAAAAAGCTATTGTCTTAACCACAGTTTTGTTTTCCATGATTTCAATTACCCATGGTCAACTGTGGTCCAAAAATATTAAATGGAAAATTCCAGAAGCAAACAATGTATACTTTTTATTTATTTAATTATTTTTTAAAATATTTTAATTGATTTTTTTACAGAGAGGAAGGGAGAGGGATAGAGAGAAACATCAATGAGCAAAACATTGATCAGCTGCCTCCTGCACACCCCCTACTGGGAATATGTCCTCAACCAAGGTACATGCCCTTCACCAGAATTGAACCTGGGACCCTTTAGTTCTCAGGCTGATTCTTTATCAACTGAGCCAAACCAGTTAGGGGCACAATGCATAATTTTTAAATTGTACACCATTCCAAGTAGTGTGATGAATCTTTGTCCTGTTCAGGACATGAATCAGCCTTTTGCCCAGTACTTCTACACTGTATTTGCTGTCCTCTTGTTAGTCAATTAGTATCCACCTTGGTTATCAGATAGTAAAGTGCTTGCATTCAAATAACTCTTATTTTATTTAATAATAGCCCCAAAGATCGACAATAATGATACTGGCAATTTGAATAAGCCAGAGAGAAGTGTAAAATGCATCTTATATACTAAAAGGCTAATATGCAAATAAACCAAATGGTGGAACAACCAAACAACTGAACAACTGGTTGCTATGACGTGCACTGACGATCAGGGGGTGTGGGAGGAACATGGTGGAATGGTGGAGCAGGTAAGAGGGGGCGCCAGACCAAAGCAGGGTGCATGTCGCTTTAGTCAGGGTGAGCCTCTGGTGATTACTGAAAATTCTTTGCTCCTGCACGGTGCTCACACCTGCTTCTGGTGCTGGCCCTGTTCACACTTGCTGCTGGTGCCAGAGCCACTGCTCACACCCATTGCCAGAGCCAGCCTTGCTTGCACCTGCTGCCAGTGCCCGGCACTGGTCCCAATCACTTCATACTATCAGTGGGTGCAAGCAGCAGCTGCTGCCCCTGATAGTCCCTGAGGGCTTCTCCACCTCCCTCTACTCCTGAGGGGCAAACGGGCAGCAGCCACCACTCGCATCCACTGATGGTGCTGGCCCTGCTCACACCTGCTGCTGGTGCCAGCCCAAATCGCTCCAAGCCATCAGCAGGTGTGAGCAGGCCCGGCACTGTCAGTGCATGGGAGCTGCGGCGGCAGGAGCAGGGCTGCTGATAGACGGGATGGGGGGGCACGTGGGAGAGGCCAGGCCAGGTACACAGAGGATGGGCCAAGACCTACCCCTGTGCCTACTACAGCCTCACGGCCCACAGTTCCTTTCAAGGTGCACAAATTCATGCACTGGACTCCTAGTATATGTATAGGAAAAACATAGCATATGTAGGGTTTGGTATTATTTGAGATTTCTGCATCCAATGGAGTTCTTGGAATGTATCTCCATAGATAAAGGGGGACTGCTTTACCATTGTTTGAATACAGTGATCATATTTTGAGACAACAATAGCTACTCTATGTTATGTTTCCAATGTAAAATATTAAAAAGAATTGAAATTTTAACACTGAGTGTTCAGTTTGTGTGAATTTTGGTTAGAGATGCAATGCAACCAAACTTCAAAGAGGTATTTTAGTTTTTTTGACAAAATGTCATGCCCAAGTAAAAATAAGCTACAAATTTTGACATTTTCTCAATTATTACTTTATGTACTATTTTGTATATTGGGGCCTTATATTTGGTGTGATTTAAATGTCAATCATAATAGCTGTTTTCTGTTACTAATATAAAATTATCTTTCATACTTGAAGCCCTTGCTTTCAAATAAACAGATGCCTCTCCATGATACCATTCTAGCTTCTCTATGGTCTGTTTCAGAAGTTACCAGACCACAACATAATGGTAGGGGAAGGAGAGACACAATAGAGGCATTTATTAACATTTAAATCAGTGTAATAAAAATGCAATTATTAAGGTCTTACTATATGAAGCATACCATGAAGGAGCTGGATATTATCCTTTCTCCAGCAGGAATAGATTCTGAAACCTCTCTGTCAGCCAGTGAGATGATGCTGAGATCATTTATATTTATAGGATTTACTTGGAGCATGGGATTTCCTTGGCATATGATTTCTACATCCAAATATTTTAACTTTAATATTTTGATAATTCTTTTAGGGCAAGCATGGTCAGTAAGTGGAAATAGTGTACTTATGAAAACATAAAATAATGCCCTATAGAATGTGTAAATTTTGCTATTTGGCTTAAATATCAGTACAAAAACAAACACACTAACAAACAAACCAAAACCTTGAGAGGATGTTTTGTTTAGAATGTTTAATTCAAGTGCTATTCTTATGCACTTTTTGCTGCTTCCTAATTGAGCATATAGAAGCAATAAATGTTCTGGATGATTAATTATATGAAAATGGTTAAATAGTTGTTGTAATAGCCATATGATACTTAAAATGCAGAGGGACAGAAGACAGCGTACAATATTTAACTATAGAATCTTTTGAAAGAACCAAGCTGGAAAGCAGCTGTCCATGGTGCTAAAAACCCAGGAACTGACAATGTAGAGCTAAATGGGCAAAGAGTTCAAGATCAGAGATCAAAATTCCACCTGTTCTTAATGTGTACAATCCCAGAGAGATAATAATTAGTAATAGACTAACTTTCAAGATTCTTATGTTCTCATGCGGCTTTTCCTTAACCTTTAACACACACTAGCTTTAATCTTTCAAAACCAAGACATAGAGAATCAGTAGAATTGGGAGAATGGTGGGAGCGTAGGAGGGTGAGGAAGCAGGGAGGGCAAAGATGTGCTTAGAAATGAATGCCAAAAACCAACTGAAGAGTTATATTTCTGCATTTTAGTAGTCAATTATTTTATAATAAGTAGCTGTGGTTGGATACGGAAGAGTTTGAGCTTTCTTTTACCACTCAATCCTATATAATAAAAGCCTAATATGCAAATTGACTGAATAGTGGAATGACTGTTGGAACGACAGGTCACTATGATGTGCACTGACCACCAGGGGCCAGACAATACAGGAGCTGCCCTCATCCCACAGGCCCCAGGCCAGTCAAGGTGGGTGCCAGTTGGGGCCCCCATCGCCCACTGGTTGCCCCACAGAGGAAAGCAACCCACAGTGGCAGTGGGGGCTGGGGCCAGCCAACGAGTGGGCAGCAGCAGGGGGCAGGGCTGGTGAGTGGGTAACATGAGGCCGGATAAATTGATTGAGTGGAGGGACTTCCTAACAAAACTTGACTATGAAGTGCATGCACAATAAAGAGTCCAAATGGTAAATAAGTGTTCCTCTGCCCAAGATCACTACAAGTAGTCAGCAGACAAGGCCCCTAGTCATATTGTAAAGAGCTGATTTTTTTCCTGAGAAAAATTTACTTTGATCTATACTTGAGGTGCCATTTCCTTAGGTCAATGTATTCAATCCTTACAACTTCATAAGATGAGTACTGTTCTCAAACTCCATCTTACAGTTTGTTTTATATTTTTTCATGTGATGGTCAGTCAGGTGCAGCCACAGAGGGGACACAGAGGAAAACAAACTTTATTACACTCACAGGTCCTAGAAAGACAAAGTCACTCTACACTAGGAAGAATCCATATGAAGAGACCACCCAGGGAGCAGGCTCAGCCAAGCAGGTGGGAAGCTGAGAGAGAGTAGGACCTGAGTGGGGTACCTGAGCAAAAGGGATGACGGGATCTCATTGGTGCATTTGAATGTCATAGATTATAGTCAGAGGATGTCAAGAAGGGGAACTTGTGACAGGGTCTAGCCTAATACACGGGTGCACCTGGCCAACTGGATGGATTTTCATAATCTGTATGAGGGAATGTCAAGGCAGCAGGAACATGTGAAGTCATAAAACTTATAATACACAGATGGAGAAAGTGAAGTTAGGAAATTTGATCAGGGCCAAATAGCTAATAGGTGATGACACCACACTTTGAACCCAGAGAGACTGAATTCAAAGTCCTTAATTGTTAGGCTAACTCATCTTCCAAGAGATGATACTAGAGGAATAGCAGAAAACAAACTTCCTGTGATTGCTATGTTTTCCAGATAGACTATGAGGCTTCATCTTATCCACTGATCAGGCAACAGGCTCCATTACACTAAAATGCATGTAATTCATTGGTGAATGAATCACCAATAGAAATGTGAAGTGGCCAGAGACATGAAGATTAATGGCATTTGCTTATTAGAAGAAAAAAAGGCTTCTGTTTGGCAAAATGTTCCAGAGTGAAATTCACCATTCCAGTGAAGACAGGGATAGGAGAAGATGAAGCCAATGAAAAGAGGGGTGAGGAGGGAAAAATGCAGGAAGTTAAAAGGCAAGAGAGGAGAATTTGAAGAAAATACAATGGAGTATAAAGACAGTGACCAATAACAAAGACCATGAGCAACTGAGATGGATGTGATGAAGAGAAGGGGAAAGAAATGGCAGCTAAAACAGTGCAGACCCCAGCTGTGCTGTGCTTTCTTGAGGGTATCATGGGATAGTGATTGCTCTGTTGGATAGCAAAAGTCTAGGGCTTTCAGTTGACAATGGGATTCTAGGGACTTCTCTAAAAAGCACATTCCAACATCCCTTCACTCTCCCTAGAGATGCTGATGGCACAGAAAAATATAGGAATATCCAAAATTCAGAGTCTGAGTAGTCAACAAAAGGCTACATTATATTTTATTTTCTAAGTGCTACAGGCTGAATTGAGTCCTTTGGAAATCACATGTTGAAACCCTAATTCCAGTACTTTAGAATGTGACTATATTTGAAGATGGGCCTTTAATCAGGTGATTAAGTTGCGACTGTTAGGTTTGGCCTTAATACAAGCTGACTGGTTTCCTGACAAAAAGAGGGAATTAGAATGCACAGAGAGTCACTAGGGGTATGTGGCATAGAGATGAGGCCATGTAAGACCTCAGTGAGAAGATATCCATCTGCAAGCCAAAGAAAGAGGCCTCAAAAGAAGCCAAACCTGCTAATACCTTGATCTTGGACTTCTAGCCTCTCACACTGCAAAAATATATTCAAGTAATTTAAGCCACCCAGTCTGTGGCATTTTGTTATGGCAGCTTTAGCAAACTAATATACCATACTAAAAGCAGTTAGATACAAATGCAATACATTTTTCAAAATTCAACGTGATTCAGGCCTAAAGTTTCAACCTTTGTTGAACTCTTATTTATTTATCCTTTGTTAGATTATAAAACTTTATTTCTTGACCAATTCCCTCAAAACTGAGAATTCACAATTAAAACTAATGTGGAGGCTTAGAATCTTGTAGTGGATCATTCAAAAGAGGGAACCAATTATAAACTATAATTACCTGCTACTAAGAAGCATTTGATAGGCTATTCAATTTAAATTCTAAAAGCCATATTAATGACAGTTAAATTGTAGCTCCCTAAGTAGGATGACAGGCTTTAAAGTGTGACTTCTCCATGCAAGATTGAAGGGAATTTCTGGTTGCTGAGTGCTGGTTTGGTGCTGTGAAGGTCAGTATTAAGTAAGGAATTTGCATTAGTGTCAGAATGTAACAAGAGCTGCATAAATTACTTGTTGCAATGGCCAGCTCTTAGATCCCTGTTGGCAGATATGTTGAGCATTGAGCGTGGGGAGGGGAGGGAGTCTATTTTTCTTGTCAATAAAATATGTTTTACCCCATACTTTTCCCCTGCTATGAATGTTGTCTTCATATATATTTTGTTCTTTTGTAGTATGCTCCAATTCATTGCATGATTGCTAGGCGTGGCCTGACCTATAATAATACCTTTGAATCTTGCAGATATCAAGACATTATAATAAGACTATTTTGCTGAAACGTGAGGAGTCCTCATAGGCAAGCCTGAGGCTATATATTTTAACAGAAATTTTCTATAAATTTGAATAAATGTTACAGAGTTGGCAGCAACTGGTAAATAGACCAATTTTACCTAGTAGACTAAAAAGGTATAAACTTATTTACAGAAACTCCGAGATCTTAACAGAAAACTGTTTTCCCCTTATTGATAAACATCTCCAATTGTGGGGAATTTTTTTCTCAAGAAAAACCTCGTTTGGAATCAGTGTTAAAACTGGCTCTTCTCCAGGATGAAATCATGAAGTTGGCAAAATCCGTTTTCCCTGTGCCCGCACTCCTTGTGCTACTGTTCACAGTGTGGCATCAGGTCGTTTGGGCATCTCCGGTGCTTCTGACTTTTGGTTATCCTCTCTTGCCTTTAGATTTATCTAGAAACTATCCTAGACCCTCTATTCTGTATGAATTTCTATTAATATACAATTCTTGCTAATATATTAATGGGTTTGATGGACTTTCAACCTTTCTAGGCATCATCATTGTTTCACACTCTTTTGGTAATGATGTTGATGGTTAAATAAGAGAGATGAATGGAGATAATCTAACTCTATGGTGGATGGGGGAAGAGTGCTATTCCATCCCAGATGGAGCATCTTGTTCCTCTGAAATTTTATTTCTTATAAAGCTATCTACTCTTTCTACCTTTGTGAAGGCTTTGCTTTACTCAATGGGTACTGTATTCATGTTACTGGTAATTGGACATGAAGGATCCTACTGTTAGGGAGAAAAGGTAGCTATTCTCACACTGAAATACGCACTCCACAAGGCATATGACCATTTTGTAAGTCAGGTACCTGATCTGTCCATCAGGACAGTAAAACTATCTGAATTAGAGAGACCCAATCCTAATTTTCAGAATGGGGGCCAAAACTCTTGTTGGACCATTCAAAGCCTCTGTATCAAGTCAGGTTAGGCTTAGACATGCTTCTGTAATGAGCAGCCCCCAAATCTTAGTGACTTGTTATTATAATGCTTATTTATTTCTTCTGCATATATTCATCATGGATGGGCTAGGAGTTACATTCTAAATCTCCCTCTCTCAGGATCTAGATTGAGAGTAGCCCTTGTATTAAAGGTTGTCAAGCATCATGCGAGAGGAAAAGAGCTCTGGAAGGCCTCACAGCAGCAATTCCATGCTTAGCTCGGAAATGACATATGTTTCTTCTGCTCACAACTCACTGGCTGGAACTAGTCACAGAGTTCGCCTAGCCACAGGGCCTTGGAAATGCCCTTCTCATTTTCTTGTCTTAGAAAGAGAAAAACTGGACATATTTGGCCAACATCATGAATGACAACCACAGCACCCGGAAGGACTCCTTCACTTGGGAAATTTATGAGAACAAAGCACTAGCTGAAATTAACTAGATGTGTATAATGAAAGAACTTTACTCATGGAACTAAATACTTGTTAGTCATCAACAAATGCATAGCAAATTATAAATAACTCTAACCAATTATAAATAACTCTAACCCATTATAAATACTCTAACCAATTATAAATAACTCTAACCAATAGTGGCCAGAGAAGCATCTCTCTTCTGGTCCTGGTTTAGATCATCTTATTTTGTTATTTTGCATTGGTATTGGGCTACTCCAAGTCAAACTGTCAGCTTTCATAAGACAGTTTTTACTTCCAAAGGTAAAACTTTAATGTTGAGTGCAAGAAATTTTCTGTCTTAACTATACAAACTTTATTAAATTATTTTTTAAACCATTCTGGTTACTTTCCTTTTAATTTTACACAATAAAAATCTGTGAGTCATAGAAAATGTTGGGGGTTCTGCAATATGAATATGTTCTGTAGTGTGTCCCCCATCTGTAAATATTTTCTGCAGAAGTTATAAATAGATATGATTGAACCATATGAAATCACCATTTTTGTAAGCCAAGTAGTTGAATATTGTCAACTACATATGTTTTGACTAATAAATACCTTCATGTCTTTAAATAAGAAAAATCTTTTCAAGGATGAATATTGCTTTTAGAGTCCCTCCCATTTAGTTATAATCCTTGGGAGAAGTTAATAGTGTGGATTTTGAATTTGAATAGTCCTGTCTTTCCACCAAGATTTTCATTTTCTTAGCCACACAGCCTTATGTAGACTCTCTGGCCTTCAGATTCCTTGTGATCATAGAAATAATACCAACCTCATGGGTTTGGTGTATGAATAATTGTGTATGTAACACACCTGCCACTGTCCTTGGCATCTATCACATTCTCCCATATGGTAGTTTTGTACATTATTTCTTCTCACTTGCAAATAGTGTTGACTGCTACAGCTACTTTAAAAACCAGCTTTTATAACCAGATTCTGCCTAGCTAGAGTTCTCCTGATCAACTGTCCCTTGTCCTCTCTGTATGTATTGCAGGGGCACTTGCTCCTGTGGGAATGATCTGCTTCATTCAGGCAGAGTTCAGGCATAAACATGCCTTCCTGGGCCCCTTCACAGCCTTCATACCATGGCAAATGCCTCTGAGTTCACCCCAGAGGAGGGAAGAACCTAGAAGAGGGAATGGGGTAGAATATAAGAACTCTTGGATTTGCATAGTAGCCTGGATGCTAACCCGACAGAGAGGGTTAAAGCAAGGAGAGGTGCAAGATCCCATCAGCACAAAGGTAGCCTAATTTTCCGTGCCCATACATGCATGCTCTTCCTCTTGATCCCTCTTTGAAGGTACTGAGTTAGGAATGAACTAGAAGAATTTCTCAACTCCTCTATTTCTCTTCCCTGAGCAAAAACTTACATAGAACAAGTGAGTTAAGCAGATGAGAGGGCCAACCACAAAGAGTATTTAGTATCTGGATATCCCTACTCTGTCCGTCTTCCCATCACCAAATACAGTGTTCTTACAAATAAAGTTTAATCCTGTATAGAATGGCATTTACCAAACAGAAAAAAACACTAAGAGAACTTTAAGTTAATATTAATAGTAAGAAATGTTAGGGCAATTCAATTTACTCTTTTCTAATAGCTAACTTGAGACAACACATGGAGTTGTTTAAACATCCATTCTAATTTTGTCTATCCTAATCATGTTTGCTCAAAATAAAATCTCATAGCCACATGATGTGAGGTAAATAGGATGTATTCTCAATGCCTTTTTAAGACATTGCATTTCACATAGTTAGAAATTTATGGCACACAAAGGGAACATTGTTTTTAAATTCCCAAATTTATCAAGAATATTTACAAATTTTTATATAAATCTATCTTTCATTTACTTAATTCCTTCCCCAAAGAAGTTATAAATGCTATGTGAATAAGGTCTCAGTCTTTAAAATACCCTTTTGAGACAGAAAAAGGTTTGACCTATATTTTATGCAGTATCTAAATCATCTTAGAAATAGAAATAAAATTACTTGAAAGTCAATAATCTTATATAGCTTCTATCATAAATATTTATCAGAATTTTTCAACACTTCATAAACATTGAGTGTCATGGAAAATGAGCATTCGATTTTTTTTGAATCATGTTGGATATAAGCATATTAATAGAAATTAATCAAAGCTCTAGAAATTGATGATAAAACTTGCTTTATGCACAATAATCAGCTGTCTCCCTGCACACTGGGAGTCACCAAGGTAACTTTCTACTACCTGGGCTGGCTTCTTAGCTCTACACTACCAGCCAGGCGGGGGTGTGGGGGTGTGGGGGGAGGGGCGGGATGGATGGACCTTCAAGGGTTCTATAAGCCCACTTGTAATCAACACTCCATTGTGTTGCAGTGGAGCCTGTCCTTCCACAAGGAACAGACCAGACTGGGTACAAATAATTAAATGCTAACCCCTGGAAGCAGGCTTGGGCTAGAAATCCTTCCAGCACAATGAGCTTCATCACAAGAGAGAGGTCATGGCAAGCTATATCCTGTTTCAAGATTCCTCCTAGGAAGCATACTGACAGTCAGGTGAGACACGTAATTTCCTCTCCTGCTTGCTTCTTCAATAAAGGGCATTGTTTCTCTGCCAGTCTCCCTATGGGAGCACAATCAATATTAATTGAATGAATGAATGAACTGACATGAAGTATGTGGTGGGTGATGCTAAAAGACTTGCCCTGCAGTGGTCATATGGCCTTACTGGCACACAAATAATGGAATTTCTGGAGGTTATTACTTTTCCTAGCTGGTGGCCAAGACAATGGATTTGCAATTGACAGTGCTCATCTATGTGACAAAATGACAGTATGTTTTCTGCCAATGTCTATTCTGTTTTGGTATTGAATAGAGCTACGGAATTGGCTCATTTAATAGCATTTTGGGTAGAAAAGGTAAGAGAATTGCAGGTACATTCTGCTATTTAGACATAAACTTTCAAACACTATTACAGAATCTGGATTATTATACAGTGTTTTTTTTTTAAAATAACTAGATTGTCTCTTCCCAAAGCATTCAACTTAATTTTCAAAAGCATCAAGAATGCTGGTTTTCCTATTCATTGTGTCATGTGTTATTTTTTTAAAGTACTTAATTAAAATAATAAATATGATTAGCATAAGTAAGTTTGGGAAAGAAACACAACTAACTCTTGGTCAAGAGCAACAACAACAACAAAAAACTCAGTGAATGAGAGGAAAAGTGCACAAGCATGCTAGAGAGCAACTAAAGGCATTTTAGAATGCATAAAGCCTCAATTAGTGTTTTGCAGAGGGAAAAAGAAGGTTTGTAAGTTTAGCCCCTCAGTTAATTACAACAGGTGAATTACAACAGCTTCCTCTGTACTGCTGTCCCATTGCCCACATGATTCTTATTGACAATACTACTCACGTATTTCAGGAATTATTACATTGGTTTGATTTTATACTTGTTGCTTCAACTACTATGCTGCGCAAATCTAAGTATGGTGCATTAAAAATGCAACTTTATGATTTAAAAGCATTATATAAAGTTAACTTTAGCCTGCCTAAGGATGGAAACTTGGTCAGGAATCCTGGCTTTTGTACTCACTCTGAAGTATCAGACAGCCTTATAGACACTTGAAGCAATCTTATTTCAATAATCAAATATCCAGGCTAAGATATACTCAAATCACTAAACTTTATATAGCATTAAAATTAAAATCCTTCTCCTTTCTTTAGCTTGAAATTTCTCTCCAGGCTGGAAGTATGCAGTGGGGAAGTGGGGCAGACAGAGTTTTCTTCATTTTTCCCCATTGGGCTTCTCTGTCTCTTACCCCCACTTATTATCCAGTCTTTGAACATTCTATAGGGAGACATGCAAAAGGTAGAAAGAGGATGAGTTATTGGAGAACATGAAAGGTCTTGTCCACATTGGTACTATTGCAAGCTGGCTTCCTGCTCTCTGGACCTAGTTAATGAGAGTAGCCAACTCTTTCTCAAACTAAGAGATGTTTTAATGGTCTCTTCAGAGGTTCCCTAGTCAACTCCTCAGATGGCATCTGGGATGTGGGTAGATCCATACAGCCACCTCTAGCCCTGTTGACACAAGGAAAGTTTCACTTCCTCAGTCTTTGTGTCCCCCAACTCCAATATATTTCAAGGTTCTCCACATCATCCCATAAAAATCTCTCCCATGAAGCTTGAGGTGATCGAGCTAAAACCCACCCTCCTCTCTTCACAGAGCGGCCACAGCTCTCTCAAAGAAATGTCGCCACCAAATTTTCTCCCCTTTTTAAGCATTTTTCTCCATTTATATCTACAAGTCCTAGAAGCAGTTCTCCATCATCTCCTTGGTAAATTCTCAGATGAGAGTTTGTCTCACACTCTCTCTAGCTTTCTTTTGGCTTTTCAGTCAAAGCTGAGACAGGATGAGTCCTTCTCTAAAGCCGTTAAACATTTCTACACCACGCTCCTGGTTTAGATCAAAGTTGATTACCACCCATAAAAAAATAAAGAAACTGAGGTCAAACAAATGTATAAGAAATAAACGATAAGTCAAAGAATCCATGAAACTGGCAAAAAGAGAGTATTGGTTGTCACAAATGAAAACTGTAGCTCCAAAGAAAGCAACTCTAATGGTTAGAAGTGAATCTTGGTCAGAGATTCTTATGCCCTGAAGTGGGATTGCCTTTTGTGTAGTTACACTCTCCTTGGCTTAATTCCTCACCCAGAGCCTTGAGAATATCTATTCATTAGGAAACCAACAGGCTGACACATCAATTCTCTCCTTTCCCTCAGGAACTATACTAGAAGACACAAACTCACATATGAGTATATTGGCACAAAGCAACAAAAGAGCATTAATATGAGGAAGTAAAAGCAATGCAAATCAAGTATTAGACCACAGAAAGATGATAGCAGTCTCAAATCCTACAATACTCAAAACAGAACTCCTCAAGTATTCTTTTCAATTTCTAGATAAAGGACCTTTTCCTACTGGGACCTGCTGTCACCTCTGCTGTGCCCAGTTGGCATGAGCTGCTGCCAAGTGCTTGGCTATTTGTCTCCTATTAGTAGAATTGCTTCCACATGGTATACCCTTACCCCCACAAATGAGCTCTGCCCCCAAATGGTGCTCTGGCCTGGCCTATTCACCTCCTCCTTCCAGAGCTGCATCTCATGCTGAATTAATTCTTGGCCCGCTCCTCTGTATCCAGTGACCTTTACTGTGCACCTGTTCGGGGGAAGACACTTAACTGAACAGGACTGTTCTTGTTGCAAATGACAGAAAGTCAGTTTGAACGAGCTAGGCAAAAGAGTAAATGTATTGGCCCACAATCCAGGATGGGTAGGGGTATAACTAGTGCCACAGGAGCCAGGGACCTATCCCACCGGGACCCCATCCCTTTCCTGCTTCTTCCTAGCTCTCTGGCTTTATTCTCTCTGCCAACGTTTCTCTTCCATGTACTAAGGAGATGGTCATGATCAAGATCATATACTCACAGATTTCCAGAGAGAAAGGCCCCCATCTCTCTCTCAATTTTAAGGATAAAGAAAAAGTTTTAGAGAAGGATTTTAGAATGTATGAGCTCCTGGGCCAGTTACTGAGATCAGGTGGGCGGGACCAGGGCAGCAGCTTTTGCTGTGGGAAAGGGAGAAGACGTGAAATGCTTCTAGGAAGATGGAGGTGAGCTGGGGGTTTTCAACAACAGGTGTTCACCAAAGGCACAATGCCAGGTAAGACCTTCATGGAAGGGAATCACAGCATTCGCCTGACTCAGGTAGTAACTGCAAGATACTTCTATTAACAAATGTCCACTTTTACACCGAGCTGCCAAGAGAAAGAATTCTCTCCTTGAGGCTATTGGCCACCTGAATTGGGGGGGGGGGGGACGGCAGGGAACGGGGCGGATGCCCAATGGGGGAAAGTCTATCAGTCAGAACTCCTTAAAAAAGGAAACTTAAAGAGCTACAATTCCAAGTTAAAGCATTTCTGGGATCTCAATATTCTGCTAATGTTCAGTTTTCTTAGATTTATCAAATTCCCCCCTTGTAAAGTTCCTGCTAACCTTTGAAGAGTTCTTGAAAATGACATAGAGGAGAATGAGCTGTTAACAGTAATTGGAAACATAAATCTTTAGGAGCCACACTAAAGGTTCTGTGTTGGCTCTCAAAACGTCTTTGGGGAGCGTTCAGATCTTGCTTTGGCCCTGGCTTCTGGCCTCCCCCTCCTCTGGCATCAGGACAATGGGGGCCTCCCCTAACGGTGACCGTTTGGTTCATCAGAGGATTCTAGGCATCTGATTACTCCTCAGTTTGTATCTTCATGGATTTGTGGCATATTGTATAATTAAAGCAAATTAAAAATTTTAATTTTGTCTAATTTCATGATTAAAATTAAAAAATTAAGACTATTTCCCTAGAAATAAATTCCATTTTTATTATCAATTTAAAATTACACAAGGCATCCACTTGCTTCCTCCTGGAATTATTTTCTTTTTCCTGGGTATATCCCCTAGTAATTCTTATAAGAAGATCTCTGAGTAATAAGCTTTCTGAGGTCTTGTATGTCTGGAATGCTTTCTGCACTCATATTTGAGTGACAGTTTCACTCCGTATAAAATTAGAGACTCAAAGCTATTTACTCTCAGCTTTTTGAAGATGATCCTCTGATACTCTGATACAATGCTGCTGATGCTGGATATGGTGTCAATATGATTCTGATATTTTGTTGTTGTTCATCCTCAGCTGAGAATAGTTTTTCATTGATTTTTAGAGAGAGTGGGAGGGAGGGGAAGAAACAGTGATGTGAGAGAGACATATTGGTTGGTTGCCTCCTGTATGGGCCCGACCAGGGCTGGGGATCAAGCCTGCAATCCAGGTATGTGCTCCTGACTAGACTAGAACCTGGAACCCTTCAGTCCTCTGGCGGATGCTCTATCCACTGAGCCAAACTGGCCAGGGCAATGTGATTCTAATTTTTTGGTAGGCATTCTAATATTTTTCCATCTCTCCTATATTTTAGAATTTTCCAATTAGTCTTGACATAATTGTGAAGTGTCTAGAATTAGTTTTTGTCACCCGTGTTTGTTTCTTGACAGGTCCTTTCAATTTTAGAATTTAAGTCTTCTTTTAGATCTAGGGTTTTTGTTGGTGTTGTTGTTGTTGTTTTGTTTCGTTTTTCTTTTATGTCACCAAGTATTATTTCTTCTGCATTCTCCATATTCTCTCAGTTTGGACCCCTAATGTATTAAGTTGATTTCCAGCCCTGTTTTTTCATGTTTATTTGTTTTCTTAACTTTTATTTTGTACCATTCTTGTACTGTTTCCATTTGTGCTACATTCAGGGATAATTTCTTGGTGCAGTCTCTCACATTATTAATGTGCTCTTTAATTGTGTTTACTCTGCTGTTCAGCCCATTTTTGAGGTTTTCTGATTTTAAAGGTTTATTTATTTCATTTCCACAATCTCTAATCGGTTCTTTCTCATAATCACTCATCCTAGTTTTTGAATGTGGTACTTTTCTGTATCTCCCAAATGATATAAAATAAGCTATGCTACAGTCCTACACTACTTCCACTAGTATGAGTTATTTCATTTGTGTAATTTCTAGTTTTTTTGAGAAGATAAAAGCGACCCTTTTATGGCGTTGGTGTTCGTTACACTTTGAGAATATTTTCATCTTTCTAATGAGTTTGTTTTGGTAGCTGAACTTCCCTATTAGATTTTTCCGTTAATTCTCTTTGTACAACCTGGTGGGGAAGAGGGAGCTGTTGCTCAGGTCTGCATTGTTATCAGGGATGGAGGAAGGCGCAAGGGCACGAGGTAAGATAGGGTACACCTGATGCCTCCGGAGCATTGAGGCTACCTGGGGAAATTGTCACTCTATCTTAAGCTCCTACTACAGATGCATAAAGATGGATATGCCTGGTGTGTGTGTGTGTGTGTGTGTGTGTGTGTGTGTGTGTGTGTGTGTGTGTGGTCATTCTGTCTGATGCCAGGGTAGTACCCTTGCTAACTGTCTCTGATCTCTGTTCCCTACCTCTAACCCCCTCTAGCAATGGTGTTCTTTTGGTGCTACTCCTGTACATGTTCTGACAAGTGTTTTTTCAATTCATGTTAAACCATGTGCCTTCCATTTTTTAAGATTTCATTAGTTTTTTTTGTCAAGCAAAAATTTCCTTCATTTCCCTCAATTATTATGATGCCAAAATAGATTTTAATAATTTGTATGGATTTTATGTGGGAGCAGTGTTTAATAGTTCTACATTCTACTATTTTGAAACCAGAATTCCTCTTTTTTTTTTAAGCAAGCATTTAGTGAGGCAAGTATGTGTCAGACACAGCTAGGCATGGGAGTTAGAGTAGTGCCCCCTAAATGCTCTTTATCTCTTCTTATAGAGCTGCTTTTTTCCTGCAACTTTAACACTAATTCAAATTGGAATGCAAAAAAAAGAAAACTATTAACTTTAGCTTATACTCAATAATTAGCTTGAAAGGTCCGATCAATTATATTAACCTAAGTAAGGTATCAAGAAAATAGAGACAAGTTGTGAAACACAGGCAAGAAAAATATTCCCTGGTCCTGTAGTGTTTCAGAATCCTCTGTGCATAGAATCCTCTGCCATACATCCCAATTTGCCTGGGAATGTCCTGGTTTATGCCACGTGTCCTGGTGTAATTATTAACAGCATCCCTTTTACTCCCCAAAGTGTCTTGGTTTGAACTATAAATGATATGATCACCTTATTAAGACATTATTTGAAGAAAATCAATGAATGATTATCTCTTGATGGTAATATTTGGAGTAGTTGGGGGGTGTAGAGAGCAAGAGCAGCAAGTAATCATTCATTCATTCATTCATTCATTCATTCATTCATTCATTCATTATCTAAGGTTTACTGAGGCTCTACCATGCCTCAGGCACTGTGCTAAGTGCTAGATACACAGTGATAAACAGTACAGACAGACTCAGGGACTTTTTCTTGAAAAATTATTAGCAAGTTAATAAATCTATTTCTCAGATACAAAGTAAAGATGAATTATGTGATCTCTCAATTTTTTTTTAGTTCAAGAGCCTGCTTAAACATTGTAAACTCTCTACCTACTCAATCATACACTGACAGATAAATATTGTTAGCATATAAAAAGCACATTATTGTCTAAAAAAAAAGATAAAACACTTGTCTAGCCAACAAGAACATAACAAGGGGCTGTATAGTTCATAATGGATATGAACCCCTGGATGGCCAGTTTGGATATTAAGCAGACAAAACACACCACTGAAAAAATTATCTAGATTGATGATTAGATTGAATTGAAAGGATAATTTCATCACCTTCTTCTTCACTTAGACACCAAGATAATATATACAGCAGATCAATCACTCACAATTTTCTGCTCATTGTGTTCAAACCCTGTTGATCAAATTCCCCACTCAGCATACATTGCCACAAAAGCATAAGCAACAGCAAGTAGCAACCTGCCGCCACTATGTTTTTATTTTTTTTAAATGCAGTTTCTGTGAATAGTTTAACTATTAAGCATTCCTTTTGTTATTTCATTTAGACAAAAAAATTGCAAGGAATTTTCCTTTCATTTCATAGAGATCAGTATTCCTTGATAGACTCTCATTGTAAACCCCAGGGGAACTTTGAAAATGTCAGGAGCTTCTTAAATGGTATGAAACCCACTTACAGCTTATGTCTTATAAGCTTTGAAGTGGAAAGAGCAGAATGGATATTTTTTAAAATCCAATGGCAACAAGAATGCATCATTTATGATATTATCCATAGTCAATTAACTCCTGGTAAGACAATACTGCTAATGTGTCCACAGGCTGGGGTTCCATTCCTCATGGGTGCTTTCTTCCCCTCTATGAATTACACCCTTCATCTTGGTCCCAAATTTTGTAAATATAGTGAGTGTGGAAGAGTCAATGCCAATCTGCCTACTAGAAAAAGAACTCAAGAATGAATGGTGGCCAAAAGGACTTCCAAAATAAATGTGAACGTCTTGATGATATCTACATGTAGATATTATATTACACACTTGTGCTCTTGTGTTTGCACACATAATTATTAAATCCTAAGCTTATTCCTCTCTGCCTTTTAAACTAGCTCCTGTTTCCTTGTCATCTTTCTTAGTTAATGGCATTGGGTCCTACTCAAAGTCACCAAAGCAAAAAACTAGTAAATATCAATTCTTCCTTCACCCTCCATATCCAATTCCTTTAGATCTTTCAATTTCAACTTTGACAGGTCTCAAACTCTATCTACCCTTCTCCTGTTACCCTTCCATGGCCTTACTTAGCACCTTCAGGCCACCATGACAGTTTTCCTTTAGATTTCCAAGCTTTACTTTGTCTCTTTTGCTAGTCTGATCATGCTTCTTCTTTGCTTAGAAATCTTCGGTGATACCCCTAGCATAGAAAGCAATGATCTAGACCCAAACTCCCTTCCCAGCTTCATGACTGTCTCTGGATATGCCCCATACCCAAAGCACCCTGAAGTACTTATGTCTCAGATACTCCAACTTCATTAAGGAATCCATGGCTTTGTACACTTCCTCATAAATCCAGAAAATCCTTCTGCCACTTCTCTACCTAGTAAACTTCTATGCTTAGTCAACCCTCTTCTATGAAACCATCACTGTGAAAGTTATTCACTTGCTTTTCTGCATCTATAACTCTCTATAATCGATTTCATTATAGCATGCATTACCTACTACCATAATTATTTGTCTCTTCCAGAAGATGGCGGGAATCACGTTCTTTTTTATTATGCAATTTCCTTGACATGTTTGGCAATGGTATATTCCTTAATATTTACCAAGCAAGTTATTAAACATTTATTTGCTAATAATACAATTCACGAAGGTTAAAAACACATTTATTTATAAATTATTTCAAGGGCATATCTTTTTTGTTTGTTTCTACCATACTGGAATACATGTGCATGTATACAGATGATTTTGTAAGTTTCCCCGCCATCTCATGGCATTGAGTAGAAGAACAAGCAGGATACTCTGATAATACTTTCAGGCAAGTCAGGTCCTTTTGAAGAACAAGGGTTCTTCAAAGAAGAACATTAGAGCTAGGGCAGAGCAGAGTCTGCACCAGGGCCTACCCAAGTCAATGTCAGGATATCCCAGGAAGTGACAGTGTTATTCCCAGTGATCTGCACATGTTGGACTCATCTACACAGAAAAACTTGAGCAAAGCCACTTCATTAATGTCTGAAAATGATGCCATTGGAAAGAGCTGCTCCCTACTGAAGAAGTTGTCAGGGAATCCAAAATTTCCTGGAGGGGACTGTGGGTCTCCAAAGTGAATTGCATTGTCTACAAGTGAAGGTTATTCCAACCGTCCCATCCTACCTACACCCTTGGTCAGAGCACCAGCAACCTTGTTAGCCTGAGTCCATCCCACAGACCCAAATGACTGGAGTCTGGTCTCATAGACCTTTAAGAGTTCTTTGTCACACACTTGAATTTCACCACTCCTGGCTAATGACATTCTAGATAATAACAACAAAAATTGGAAGCACTACTTCCTCTATATTTGACTTTGAATACTTTTAAAGTTAGACAGATATTTGCCAAACAAACTATTTCTGTGTAGTATAGTGTAGTATAGTGACATAGTTCTCAAAGTTTAATCAGCCTAGATCACTTTCTTCAAGTGAAAGTTCAAGCATAAGCCCAAAATATAAAATAAACAAAGCAAGCACTGCTCCAGTTAAAGTGGGAGTGGGGGCTGAGAAGTCTTACTCGCTCAGCCTCCCTGTAGGTGTGTTTGAGGATCCCTAAGGAGTCCTCAGAGAGCACTGACCAGGTGTGTGATTGGACCCCTTTCTAGCTCTGCCGTTGACCAGCTGTGTTATCTGGGACCTCACCTGTTCTAGCTCTCATTCAATCACTCTTGTCATCAGCACTCTTTTGCCCGCTGATCTGTCATATTCTCACCAAAATCACACATGTGCTCAAGCACCTCTCACTTTCTAACATCTCACCCTTGACTGCAGATAACAACCCCATTTCTCTGCTCCCTTTCACAGAAAACTCTACATATTGCATTGATTTTTGTTCACCTCCTATTGTTTCTGAAATATATTTGACTACATCTATTCCCTGTATCTTCACAGCCACCACTGGTCCAAGTCAACACCGTCTCTTGTCCAGATAACTGCCGGTCTTCCTATTTCTACTCTTGCCTGCTGATTATCCACTCTCTATAGAGTAGCTAGACAATTATTTTAAAAGCATAAGTTAGGTCATGACACCTGGCAATTAAAATATTTCAATGCCACCTCAATGCCTTTAGAATAAAATCTAGACTCCTTCCTGTGGTGTATAACACTCTGCCAGACTTGCCTTCTTCCTATTTCACCAAAGTCAACTCAGATCACTCTCTGCTCAACGTTTAGGTCCTCTGCTCCTGCTGTTGCCTGAATCTGGAATATTCTTGTTTCCATCTGTACCTACCTGATGTCTCTTCAGTATTTTTTAAAAATCTTACTTGCATGTTATTTCCTCAGAGAGGTTGTCATTGACCCTAGGATACAAATTTTGTCTTCCTTTTCCTCATTCACCCTGTTTATTACCACAGCCTACAATGCTCTTGTTACTGTATTTGTGTATGTCTATGGCACTTGGATTTAAGCTGCTCAAGGATTGGAACATGTCTTTTTTTGTTCACCCACGTGGTCCAGGACCTCAAACATAGGTTATACTAGTACGTATATTTTAAAATTGTATATATATTAGATATAAACATAATTCCAAGGATATGTTTATTGAGTTTCCTAGAGATAGGGGAAGAAGGGAAGAGAGAGGAGAAACATCTATGTGTGAGAGAAACATTGATCAATTACTTCCCATACGTGCCCAACCGGGACTTGCACCTGAAACCTAGGTGTGTGCCCTGACCAGGAATCAAACCTGCAACATTTTGTGTATAAGACAATGCTCCAACCAACTGAACCACCCAGCCAGGGCAATATTTTTTTTTCTATGATTGCCAAAACAAAGTTCATGGACTGACAAAAATGGCCTAAAATTAGATTATGGTAATGGATGCACAACTCTGTGAATATATTAAAATCCAATGAGACTTGCACTTAAAATGTGAATCATGGGCTATGTGAATTATAACTCACTAAAGGAATGAGAGGGGACTGCTGAGGGCTCATGCAGCTTTATCCTTCAGGCTTACAACACACTTCAGCGTTGTCCCAGGAAGATGCATTTACCCACCAACTCCCAGCTGTTATTGCTTGAGGGCTGCTTCTGAGAGCATTTGCTCCCTGGCACTTTGGCCAGCCCTGCATGGGCCGAGCACTCTCCTATGACTGAGAGTTGCAGGTGCTTAAAGGAATAAGACCTCATGGATCTGCGGTCAGAAACAAATGGGGCCTTCTGTGCTCCAGAAGTAACTCCCAGGCACTCTGTGGCTCAGGGCAGCATTCAGGAGCAGCTGTCTACCTTCTATGGTATTCAGTGCCAGCAGTGGGTGGGCAGACCTGTGCAAATTTTCCTGGACTCTGAACCTTCTTATTCTTCTTCATAAACACCTCCTGAAAACCAAGGCAAATTAGGATCCTGTGGACCTCATTATCCAAGAAGATATTATTAGTAGCCAAGTCGAACTCTGGATTGCATGGCGGAAGTTGCTGCTCTGTGTAGAATGTGTGTGGAGGACTCTGGTTTAATTAATTGTGAGACACATCCTACTGTCTTCTCTGCTTTAATGTTTGTTATAACCCAAGTTCAAGTCTAAATTTCCTTACCCTATGAAGCCCACACTTCCTCACAACTTTTATTTGGCCCTACATATGTGTCATCAGGCCCTATATATGTGTCATCAGGCCCTACATATATGTCATGAAACTGGAGGTTTCTTGGAGACATTGTAAAACTGTAATAAATTGTAAAACTCTTAAATAAGATCAGAAAAGATAAGTAACTTACTTTAGCACATAAATGTGTACATACTTTTAGAGACTCTTTTTGCATTTGCTACTCCAAAATTTAGAGTTGAAGCAATGTTAGACACTGCAGTTAAAATGGCCCAGTGATGTATTATTGCCTTGAAGTTTCCCCTCATAAAACCAATGCTGCAAATATTACCTCCCTGTACACTCAGAATTTCACCTTAGCTCCGTTTCATTTTGATATTTTAAAGTTATTTAAAAGATTACATGCACCTTCCCTTTGCTGTGTTAAGTGTGTTGGAATGACTTTCGATCAAATGTAATAAAATCTTAGCCTATTGAAGCTTACTTATCTTGCCCATCTTATCCATCTCATACTCCCTGCCTGCTCTACAGAAGTTGCCGCTGTGGGAATCTGACAGCACTATCCTTATTTGCTTGGGTGGTGCCCTGGAATCTGAACAGAAACCCACGTGTGGAACTGGAGGATGCCACTGATGTCACATTAGCTCACAACTCAGGGTGGAGTGAGCTGGCCTCATCTTCCTCAGCAGTGAGAGTGATCTCACAACTGGTCCTCAGTCCTGGAAGATAGAATGCCTTTCAATTTTTAGTTTTACCTGGTGTCTGTCAATTTTTTAGACCCATGTATCTCATCAACGCCAGGATAAAGGATGGGGAAACTGTCATGTCACAACCATGTGAAGCCATCACAAGAGCATGCTCCATTCTCCCTGCTGGGCCTTTGTTCATGCCTCGCTCTGCCTGGAATGCTCTCCTCGTCCTGTCTCATTTTAAATTTTCTCCACTCATTTAACAAGCAGTGACTGGTACTTATTATAAACCTGGCACAATGCTAGGCCCTGAAGACACATGGTATGTGAAATAGACATATGACCTCATGGAGCTTAAGTCTAGTCAGTGAGAGGAGGAAGACAATGAAAATACAAGGCATAAGCAAGTAAATAAACATATAATTACAAATTTAGGAAATTACCATTAAGTATGTTAAAGATGTCAACGGGAAGATATATCTGTGGACTAGCTCTATCTATATTGCATCTAGAACTACTGTACTAGTAAATGTGAGCTTCAGGTTTTACAATCTGGGTACAGGCATCACATGAATTGTATTTAATGGTAATGTCTGTCTCTTCTTAGTATGATGAAATTATCTCTTCTATTGCAGTTTTTGAGTAGCACCAACAATTCCATGTATTAATTATAATAACTTTATTAAAAAGAATTATCTTTTACAGCTTGCATTTTTATTTAAGCAATAGAATAAAAATTCCAGGTTGTTATTTAAAAGTTATTACAAACAACAATTAGATTATGAATCCAGTTTTCCATTATTTCATTTTTTAAAAATATTTTTATTGTTTTGAGTTAGAAATCTATGTAATTGTTTCTTCACTAATTCAATTATATCATTTAAATTCATGATAATATGCTCAGCCCAGCATAACAACTGAAAACTGTGAGGTTCATCTCTGTTTTGAGGACAATAGAATATATATTTTGAGAAGCCTGGGATAGAGAATTGCTTTAAACTCAATGTTGGTAGTTAGTCCCTTATCTGATTATTTCAGAATATATTTTTATCCTGGAACATTAAAAGGAAGACCATTTAAAAGTGTTTGCTTTAGTTTCTTAAGAAATATAATTTTTCCTAAAATTAAAATAAAATCCCTCCTAAATCTTTTCAACAAGTGGTACTGTAAAAAAATGGACATCTATCTGTGAAAAGCATGGCTCTAGACACAGGTATCACACCCTTCACAAAAATTAACTCAAATTAGATCATAGACCTAAATGTAAAATGCAAAACTATAAAAACTCTTGGAAGATAACATAGAAGAAAATCTAGATGACTTTGTGTACAGAGATAACTTTCTAGATACAACACCAAAGGCACAATTCATGGGTGCAACAATTTATAAGCTGGGCTTTCTTAAAATTAGGAAAAAAAAAACTCTTCTGTGAAGGACAATGCCAAATGAATGAGAAGACAAGCCACAGGTTGGGAAAAAATATTTGCAACAGACATATCTGATAAAGGATTGTTACCCAAAATATACAATGAATTCTTACAACTCAACAATAAGAAAACTAACAACCTAATTAAAAAGCTGGCCAAAGGTTGAACAAACACCTCACCAAAGAAGATACACAGATGGTAAATAAGAGTATGAAAAACTGCTTAACATCTTATGTCATTAAGAAATAAACATTTAAACAACAATGAGATACCACTACATACCTATCTGAATAGCCAAAATCCAAAACATTGACACCAACAAATGCTGGCAGGGGTGTGCTAGTAGAAGAACAGGAATTCTCATTCGTTGCTGATGGGAATGGAAAATGGGACCATTTTGGAAGACAGTGCAGTGGTTTCTTTCAAAAGTAAACATCCCCTTACCGTACAATCCAGCAACTCCTTGATATTTACTCAAATCAGTTGAAAACTTACGCCCTGGACAAAAACCTGCACATGTAACTGTTTATAACTGTTTTACTCAAAATTGCCAAAACTTGGAGGCAGCCAAGATGTCCTTTTGGATGAATGGAAAAACTGTGATATATCCAGACAATAGAACATAATTCAGCACTAGAAAGAAATGAGCTAAAAAGCCATGAAAAGACATGGAGGAAACTTATATGCACACTAGGAGCCCAGCATGCAAAATCACACGGCTTGCCCACCCACACGGACCTCGCTGCGCTCCCAGTCCCACCCACCCGTGCTGGTCTTTGGTCCTTACGGCGTTAGGGCCACAGGCCTTTTATAGTATAAATTACTAAGTGAAATAAGCCAATCTGAAAAGACTACATACCATATGATTCCAGCTGTATGACAACATTGCTCAAAAGGCAAGACAGTAAAAGAATCAGTTGTTGCTAGGGATCCGGGGAAGGAGGGCTGAATAGGCAGAGCACAGAGGATTTTTTAGGACAGTGAAACTATTCTGTATGATACTATAATGGTAGATACAAATCATTAGACATCCGTCAAAACCCATAGAATGGCCTTGGCAGGGGGCTCATTTGGTTAGAGTATCCTGGTGTGCACTGAAGGATCATGGGTTCAATTCCCAGTTGGGGCACACACACCCAGATTGCAGGTTCAATCCTCAGTTGGTGGCAGTATGGGAGGCAACAGGTCGATGTTTCTTTCTCTCTCCTTTCCTTTCTCTCTTGAATCAATGAAAAGCATATCCTCAGGTGATGATTAAAAATAAATAATTAATTAGAAAACAAACCAACCATATAATGTACAACATCACCGATGAGCCTCAATGTAAACTATGGACTTTGGGTGATTATGATGTACTGGTAGATTCATTAATTGTAATAAATGTGCCACTGTGGTGCAGGGTGATGACAGCGGGGAGGAGTTGTGTTCATGTGGGGGCAGGAACTATAAGGGAATTCTCTGTACCTTCTGCTCAATTTTGTTGTGAACCTAAAACCACTATAAAAAATAAGCTAAGTCTATTGAAAATGAACTAAGAAACTCTAGTCTTCAGGATAAAGATTATTCTGCTGGCATGGTATTCCTGGTTCTCCCTGATTCCCTTCATCTATTGCTCTTACTTCATCTTCTACCACATCCACCATTCTTCCAACCACCCATCTACAAAATATTTATTTTAATTCTTTACATGACAGATATTGCTAGGTGCTAAGACAAAATAGTGAAAAAGCCAAACACTATTATAATATTTAAACCATTAAGTTGTAATCATCGATTTTTTAAAGAAATGTTTGAGAACAGAGATTTTATCTTGTTTACCTAATATGATAGGTACTCAGAGAAAGTTTGTGGTTAGATATACAGTATGAATAAATAAATACATAAACAAAGCTTTCTTTTATGACATTTTGAAATTTTGAGCTCAGTTTGCATAGTTACACTTCCTTCTGAAAATTTTCTTCTGAAGACTTTTAGTGGGCATTTTAGTGTACCTACATTATTAAATTATTAGACATACTCTTCAGCACCTCCTGAGAAAGAACCCAAGAGTAAGAGTATGCTTCATGTTGCAACAGCACAGCTTGCTAATGCAGGGAATTTACATTTCTTTGGAAAAATGCAAAAGTGCATACCTTCTCTAACTCTTCAGGGTGACAATGACTGACAGAAGTCTTGGCAGAGGAAAGAGTTCAAAAAAACAAAGAAGACTTTGAATTTCAGTTTACTAATTAAAAGTAAGATTTCTGAGTCATCTCTGTTTGAGATCTTCTTACTTGGTCATTTTTTTCATGCTTCATATACATAGGAAGAAAAGATATTAAAACAATTTAAAAAAAATAATCACTAAAATACAGTTCAGTTGAAGAGCATATTCAAAACCTTACAAGTAAACTTAAGAAGAGTAGAACTGCCCATAACATAAAGTTATTTTAAAATCTATCTTGAAGACAAAAAATATATGCAATTGTATATATTAATATATATATAGAATATATATAATATATAATGATAATATATATAATATATATATAATTTATTATATATACTTATTTATAAAATATATAGAGTTATTTACAAAATGATTTTGGAAGAGTGCATGCCACTGAAAATAAATATATATAATTCATCTTAAAAATCTGAAAACCTATTTTGAATAACAGTATTCCTAGAGAGGGGAAAAAGCTTCTTTTCTACATTATACACTGCATCCTTAGCCTAACCAGTTTTGTTTCTAGAATAATGGGCTGATTAATTTCCATCCTTATCAAATTTCCTGGTTATATCAGATTTGTTTCAAGTAAAATACTTTTATGCATCCTTGTTCATTTATATTCTGTTACATCATGGTTCATAGTTTCTCAGCATTTTCATCTGTACAAGCATTTTCATCCATTTGCAAATAGATGAGAGCAGAGAAAAGCAGAAATAGCTTTACCCCAGAGTCAATTTCCCATACATTCTAATTCAGTAGTGTGGAGGAGAGACAAATTATGAAGTCTCTATTTTTGTCACAGTCTCTTGCTCTCCACCATTACCTTCTCATCTCTGAAAGCTTTTCATCCTATCATTAAAAGGACTGCCAGCAATGTGTGCCTGTATTTTCACATTTAACTTATAATTATTGAGAACACGTACCAATTTCCCCTCCAGCTAGATGATGAATAAATCCTTAACTGATCTAATAGGCGCCCAGTCACAAAGTTCAGTGCCCACCTTTTCCATTTCTGTGTGGCCTCTGATGCTACCTGCCTCTTGAGAAACCAGCTTAGAACTGCAATGGATCTAAATTTGCACAAAGAGCAGTTGTCAGATGCCTGGACTGCCAGCCGCTTAGCAAACCCAACCTGACATGGACAGCAAATACCACACGGAGAGTGACATCCTGTTCGTGTGTGATACCAAGGTTTTGTCACTCCACACTAAATAGGATGTGGATAGAGGGAGAAAGGTCTAAGTACATATATCAAAAGGGAAAATGAATCTCACAGGTAAAGATTTAAAAAATATGGGCAGTACTATTCGCAGGAAAAATCTGGCTTTTGCTGGCACCACACCTGGACTAGGGAACTGAGGGTAGAGGGGAGGAGGAAGGGTGCAGGGACAGATTTAAGGTCTAATCTTTGACCTTTGGTTTGGATTGACATTTCTTTCCAGAAGACATGTCTTCATTACATCCTACCCAATAGGTTAACATGCATTTATCTCAGATGCACAATTAAAATTCACTACAGTGTGAAGGAATCCTATATAATAAAAGCCTAGGTGGTGTCATGCCCTCAGGCAACACCCTTTCCTGATGTCATCACAAGATGGCCACCACAAGATGGCCACACACACCCTGGAGGCGGGCCCTCGTGGCAGCTCCACATGGTGAGGCCTGGGGGTCCCGGCGTCTCCACTGCCTCCATGGAGGAGATAGTGCCTGGTGGAGGAAGCGGGTTGCAGCAGGGGAGGGTAGTTGTGGGTGATCAGGCCAGCCAGGGAGGGCAGTTGTGAGAAATCAGGAAGGCAGGGGAGGGCAGTTGGGGGCCTTCAGGCTGGCAGAGGAGCAGTTAGGCATCAATCAGACCAGGAGGGAAGCGGATAGGGGGCCATCAGGCTGGCAGGCAAGTGGTTAGGAGCCAGCGGTCCTGGATTGTGAGAGGGATCCCCTGAGGGATCCAAGATTGGAAAGGGTGCAGGCCAGGCTGAGGGACACCCCCCACCCGGGACACCCCTCCCACCCCTCTGCAAGAACTTCATGTACCAGGCCTCTAGTTTAGGAATAAATATAATTGAGGGGATAACCCAAATATAATCTTGGGTTAATCACAAATATAACTCTTAGCATGAATCTAAAACAATGAATGCTTTCATGTGGCACTGTTGACATGTTACATTCAGATGACAACAACTCCCTAACTGTAAATATAAAGTGTCATTTCTAGATAAGTGGCATTTCTTTCCATTTTTTTGGGAGGAAGAGGGATGAGGACTGAGGGAGGACAGGAGTCATTGATCCCTTTGAGAATTTGATGACGCCTAAGGATCTGATCTCCCAGGAAAAAATGCAGAGACATACATTTTTACACACAGTTTGAGAGGACCATGGGACCTCTGTTTTGCTTCATTCCATTTTTATTTCACAACCCAATGACAATTTATTGCTTTTGAGCTCCTTTCTGCTTCTGTAAGAATAAAGTCGTTCCTAAGGGAATAAAGTTCTTCCTGAATTGAGTCTAGCCTTAGACTGATTCAGTCCAGCTTTAAAAAAAAAATCAGTCTTTTCAGTCCCTCCCTCCCCCACCAACCAGTGTCTATGGGTCTGCCCATAAGCTAGAACTTCCTCTTCAATCTGACTTTCTGAACTATGTCCCCTGCTCTGACATCCTAACTTGACATCTCCAAATCCTGGAGTGTGGGTGGTGCTGCCAGGCTGTCCACACCAGCTCAACTCTGCAGGAAGCATCCTGGCACCACCCTCCACCCCTCACCTTTACAACTGCTCCTGTGGGGGAGCCCCAAGAATGACAGGATAATGACAATTCCACAGTCTTTTCTCACAAATTTTAAAGCACTCAAGACCACTCCATTTACATTTAATACAATACTCATTAGTCCCTTGATAGAGAGTTTAGCTCTTCAGTTCACAGCACTGTTTTTTCCTTTTCTTTTCACCGATAGGGAACATTAATCACAAGCCTAGATAAAGAAGATAAAGTGTGTCTTAATGGCTCTCTTCATGCATATATTTTATTAGAGATTACTCCATTTGCAGGGCTACAAAAAAAAAAAAAACCCACATTATTTTCACAACTTAAAAATAAGCCAAATCAGCATATTTCTTATCTGACCTGTTTTCCCACAAAGACGCCGTATATGAGAATTAAAATTCGGTATATTAAAAATTAAACCCTTCTTGTGTTTTTCTTATCTTATTGAGAAATAATATACAATTATACTGTGTAAGCCTGCCTTTATACATGACATGTAGAATATTTAATTGTAAATTTAATTATAGAAGTCTTATTTTTTCCAGGCATGAAGTAATTTTGAACAGTTCTAATTGATTGCTGATCTGAATTTCAGGCTATCTGTAGTTTATTACCAAGTAAATTTTTTATTATTATGTGCTTCCTTTATGATTTTAAAAATTTGTATGTCTCTTAAACAGTGTCAGAAATAATGTCTACTAAAATGCATGCCAATACAAGATATATTTTTATGTAGGATTATTTAAAGAACTCCCAATGTCTTCTTCATTTGAATAAACAGTAAGAAAAGCAAAGATTTTGACAAGACATTCTCTGAGTAACTTTACTTATTCTAATTTCTAGAAAACTTAATAGTTTGAGCTACTCTATTTCTCTTAGCAGTGAAAATACTAGTAGATGAAAAAGATGGAGACAATAGAGGTAGTATTTTCAATTTGTTGATATGTTTTTCAACATATTATTCTCATTGACAAAGGTGATATTAACATGAAATTTACTAGTGATATTTTATTTGGAGTCCTTCTGAGGACAAGATGGTCTGGGGCCAAGTACAGCACACCAAGTCAAACCACTGGCTGGCAGAGAAGATGGGGTGCCTCCCAGCACCTACACTCTCTCATGGTGCTTTGAACAAAGCTGTCATCCAAAGCTGCTCTATATTATTTACAATAGCCAAAACATGAAAACAACAGTGTCCATCGACGGATGAATGGGTAAAGATGTGGACACGCACACATGCATACACAAATATTATTCAACCGTAAACAATGAGGAAATCCTAACATTTGCAACAACATTTATGGAACTTGAAGGCATTATGATGAGTGAAGTAAGTCAGACAAAGAAAGACAAATACTGCATGATCTCATTTATAGGTGAAATCTAATTTTTAAAAAATCCTAGAAAAAGAGATCAGATTTGTGGTTACCAGAGGAGAAGGGTGGGGGAAGGAAATTAGAGAAAGGTGGTCAAAACATACAACCTTCCAGTTATATGATTAACAGGGATGTAATGTATAACATGACTATAGCTCACATTGCTGTATGAATTATAGGAAAGTTATTAAGAGAGTAGATCCTGAGAGTTCTCATCACAAGAATAAAATATTTTTTCTTTTCACTGTATCGGTATGAAATGTTGAATGTTATCTAAACCTATTATGGTAATCATTTCACAACATATGTAAATGAAACCATCATGTTGCACACCTTAAACTTGTATGGTAATGTATATCAATTATTTCTCAATATCATTGGGAATAAATTTATCTCCATTTATCTGCTTCCCTCTTTGACTACTCAAACACATGTAATTGAATATAGTTTATGTGTTTTTGTGTCACCAGTGCCAGCTCCTTAATGGGTGATCAGTAAATGCTTCTTAAATATAGATATGACATCAGTTCCTAATATGGTCTGAATGTTTGTATTCCCCCCTCCCCTAAACTCATATGTTAAAACCTAATGCCCAACCCTAGCTGGTTTGGTTCAGTAGATGGAGCATTGGCCTGTGGCTTGAAGGATCTCAGGTTCTATTCTGGTCAAGGACACATGTCAGGTTGTGAGCTAATCACCAGTAGGGGGCATGCAGGAGGCAGCTGATCCTCTCTCATTGATCCTCTCTCATCATTAATGTTTCTATCTCTCTCACGCTCTCCATTCCTCTTTGAAATCAATGGAAATATATTTAAAACAAAACAAAACAAAAAACCAATGCCCAGTGTGATGATATTCGGTGGTAGGGCCTCTGGTAAGTGATTAAGTCTTGAGGGCAGAGCCTTCATGATTGGAAATAGTGTCTTTGTAAAAACAGACCCAGAAAACTAGCTCACCCCTCTGCAGGTGAGGTTATAGCAAAAAGGAAGTGGGCTCACACCAGATACTAAATCTGATAGCCCCGATTTTATACTTCATAGACTCCAGAACTATGGTAAATAAATGTTTGTTGTTTATAAGCCACCAAGTCTTTAGTATTTGGATCTAGTAGCCCACATGGACTAAGAAAGTTCTCCCTAAAAATTTTCTTGGGACTTCCAATGAGGATATTTTAATTAACTCATTTGAGTGTCAGCCTGATCATGCCAAGCTGATCCCTTTGCCTAGATTTCTTCTGAGCTGCTTTGCCTTATTAACAACTACTCATCTTTCAGTCTCAACTAAGATCAGGAGTCCCTTCCCGACCATCCTGGGGTAGGTCCCCTTCAAGAGTTTCCTACAGTTCCCTGTGCTTCTGCTTCCACAGCCAAGTGAAAAGACCACCAACCACTAACCTGTATTGAGATGACTTAAAAGTGAAAACATCTGAGCTACAGCAAGTACAGAAAGAATGCTTATCTGAACTTTCCTTATCAGACTAGCACAGACCTTCTTGAGAGCCAGTAGCCCAGTCTCTCCCTCCAGGGAGGTTTCCAGTCCTGGAGGCACTGATCTTAGGCACCAGGACATTCCAAAAAATTTTTTTGTAAACAAGCCTCAGCAGAACCTTACATTTTTTTTCAGTTTTTTTCCTTTTATTGATTAAGATATTACAAATGTGTCCTTATCCCCCAATGTCCCCTGATCCCCCCACTCCTGCCCTCACCCTTACCCCCTGTTGTCCACATCCATCACTTATGCTTATATGCATGCATGCAAGTCCTTTGGTTGATCTCTCCTGCTCACCCCCACCCTCCCCTACCTTCTCTCTGAGTTTTGAGCATCTGATCGATGCTTCTCTGTCTCTGCATAAGTTTTTAGAACCTTACATTTTTGAAGCCCTTAAATTAGCTCCCTAAACCCCAACTCCAGCCTTTATTAAGCTAGTATATAAACCTTTACCCCTAGCTGTTGTGGAAACTACTATTTATATAGAGTACCCCTGCATCCATAATAACATCTCTTGTTAATCCTTCTGCTGTCACTTAATTTTCAGGTCCCTGGCCAGTATGACCTAAGTTGGTAGAAAAGTTTTTCCTCCTTACACATGGCATTACTTATTACAAACTGAGTTTTCACATGACTACAAGCTCACTGAAAGCAGAGATTGAGCTTCTCTAGTACTCATTGAACTCCCCCAGAGGTTCCTTAAGCCCATGCTTATGCTCGACTATTTTTTCACTTCATTCAGACATGAGCAACAAAGTAATTGCATATAGAATCCATATCCATGTACTGTAGTGTCCCCTTCCTCTTCCCAAGCTAATTGGATATTTCTCAACTGATCTACTTTTTCTTTTATCCTTGCTGGATATACCAATTATTCTCCTTATCCACATCCTATCCCATCCCACTCTCTAAATCTATTCCATGTTTCTCTACCTTTCTCTGAACAGCTGTTTTGGTTTTTTTTTGCCTCTGTTGTCATGCTTGCTAGCTGTCTCTAGGTTCCTTCAGCCGATGGGAGGCACCAGCAGGAGAGCAGAGGGCAGGAGGGCAGAGAGAGGTCAAAGTTACCACTTACCCATTCCCTACTCCTGCTCAGTAGCTACATTCTTTTGCAATTTTAAAACACACACAAAGTCCCTCTCCAGAATTCCAGCTCATTAAACTCTGCTTACTCAATCTTCCCCCTCATTCCTTCAGTTCAAAGGGTATGGACAGCTTCTCACTGTTGCTAATCTTTGGGTGCCCCACCTTCCTTGTTTGCACCCACAGTCCTCTCTGTAAGTACTAGTAATGCCTCTATATAAAGTCTCTTCACTGAATTATAAGAAGTGGTTCCTGTTTCCTGAAGGGATCATAACTGAGAGAGTAGATAACTTGATGGGTGGTTGTTGGTTTTATTTTGGGTGTGTCAGGGAGGGGGGGGCATGTTGAAAATGCATAGGATTTTTACACATTCTTAAACTGAACTGTTTTTGTTAAGACATTTGCCGAAGAGTACTATCCATACTTGTTTAGATGTTTAGACTGAGTTTTTTTTTTGAATCAACCAATTTTCTTCCATTAACCCACTGATCTTTGTTTCTCATCCACATATTCAGTTCTCTCCTTTGGCAATTCTACCTTCATATCCTTTGGTATTTTCCTTGGTTGGCTCTCCATGATCTTTTCCCACATTTTTAATTATTTCCTTCATCACTCAGTCTTTTATCCATTTCTCTGTGCTCTGGAAGAGTTTTGAAAATTCTTTGTTCCTTCACTAATTGATTTTTTTGTGTGCGGCATTGCCCTTCTACTGTCTGCTTCAGTCTCTTTTAAGTCCGCAGTCATGTACTTCAAACTCAAGCAATCTTTCATTGCTTAAGATTTTCAAAATTGTTTATTAAAATTGTATAAATTCAACCTTCTTGAATCTTAATGAGAAGACAAATTAGGTATTTTTAAAATCAGTTTACTGAAATAGGCAATTCTCTGAATTGGCTTACCCCTTCCCCACTACTTTCCTTTTGTTTATTTGTAGACAATATATATTTCTGTTTACCCACCATTCAGAGGGTACTATATGCTTCCCAGTTTTTGCTTACAATTAGGTTTTATCAAAGATTGGTGTGAGTTTCTGTCTAAACCTTCTTTTAGAGGACAACAGGGTCTCAATTGAGAGAGAAGAGAGAGAGAGAGAGAGAGAGAGAGAGAGAGAGAGAGAGAGAGAGAGAGAGCGCTTCAGCAAATATCAACTCAATTTAGTAGGAAAAAAAATCAGAAATGACCTGGAGCTTGAGTTACTGTCTAAAACCAAGTTTTCTTCCCCTTTGCATTCCTATCACAGTACCTAGTAAAAAAAAAGATTTGATGGATAGAAAAATGAATTAAGGATTTCAAAGTTCAAGAGTTTTTAAAGTTGTTACTAAAATAAATTTCTGTATTAAAAAATTAAACTTTTAAATATCATTACCTTAACACACTGGCAATTCAACAAAATTGTGGGTATAAAGAAAAGATTAATGTTTTTAAGTCCTGAAGTGTCATTTTAATTAAAATGTTATTGTTTACTAAGTCCTAAGCAATATCCTTTCTTTTGTACTTGGAGAGAACAAATATGTAGATGAATTATTTGATTTGCAAATAGATCATGAGAAGCATGGTGGTATCCAAAAAGGAGGAAACTGATTTACAAGATGATATCAAAGTTCCATCTCCATCATTCTAGCCATCTAACTTAGGTATATCATTTAAGCAAAGTCTCAATTTTCTTATCTGAAAAATAAATATAGTACATTACTGTTGGAGCCCCTTACATGTCCAGCATGGTTCAGGGTTCCTGTTCAGGGTTTGAGTTCTGAAGGAGGCCACACACAAAATGAAGAGAGAGAAACTAGAAGAGAATCAATTTGGAATAACGGGGGACCAGGCGTGGCATCTTTCCTCTACCAGGGTAGATTGCCCACTGGTGCATGGTTCTCACCAGCCTTTTATTGAGTCTCTGAGAAAACAACCATATCCTTAGGCAGGAAATTCAGACAATAAACAGGCAGCAAGAATGTACATGTAAGTAACAAGTAGGGGTTTGCTTTAACTAACAATGTTTCAACTTAATGAGTGCATAGCTCTGACCTTTCAGAGCAACCAAGGTTGGTGAAAACAATCAGTTTCCAGCACATTATGTTATAATAATAATACCAACTAAGATTTGCATAGCACTTCATGGTTAAAATGTACTTTTGTTCCCTCTTTTGAAGTAAATAACACATATTTTTCAGAAGGTAAAGAATACAGAAGACCTTAAAATGGGAGAAAAATAAACCCAAATGATCTCTGACTGCACTGAAGATGGATCAAAAGTAAGTGAATCTAAGAAATCTTGAGGACCTGAATTGAAGGTGCTTTCCTTCACAGAGCATTTACTTTTGTTTTTGCTTTTACTGAAAGCCAGGTGATGTTACTGAATTATGTCTACTTTAATCCTCTCCTAAGGTCCTGGCTTCATACAGAAAGGGTGGTGCAAGACTGCAAACTGGCCAATAGGGATGCAGAGGAAATGACCCAAGTCTAACTGCATCCTGCCCCCTGTGCACCCAAACCCTGGCCCTTCCCTTGACCAATCAACAGGGGCCACACACGTTACCCCACCCACTACTTCCGGCCCTATAAATCCTTTGTTTTCCTGAAACTCGTGGTCTCTCCCCTCCGCTCTGCCGCTGCGTAGGTGAGCGTGTGTGGGACGGGAACTCAAGCTAGCTTGATTAAAGGCTCTGTATGTTTTTGCATCGGTCTCGGACTCCCTAAGTGGTCTTTGGGGATCATGACATCTGGGTGTAACAATACAAAAATTTTGTCCTGTCTTCTCACTCTTATTCTCACTGCCTTCTCATGCTTAGCAGTATGTCTAAGGCTTAGTCTTCAGATCTTAAGGTTAATATCCTCAGAATGATTGGACACCAGCACAATCTACCTGAGAAGCTCCTGGAGGTTCTTCCAAATGAGCATAAAAAAGAGAATATACTTGGAGTTTTCTACGATGAAAATGTCTGATGAACTGCCTTTTATTCTTCTAAGACAATGCCAAATCTCACTCCTGTGAGGACTTTTCCTAATTTTATCCCATTATTCCAACTCTCAGTTCAGGAATAGTTAGTTATCTTTTACTTCTGTGTTTCCATAGCACTCTGTATCCAACTCCAGGACTTCTAGTAAATGTAACCTTCTGCATCCCTCTCTACCTTCCCTACCACACTCTAAGTAAAATCTCTTTTTATTTAGGGACCCCATCTTACTTATTATTCACCTACCTCAGTTCTTAAAATGATAGTTATTTCAAGATTGTCACTGAGTAAAAGGTTTAGGGAATATATAATTTTCAGTGAACATCCCCCAAAGAATGGATAAATAAATGAAGAAATCCAGGAAGAGTGCCTGTTTGTCTATTTCATTTAGGACCAATCAATACTCTTATGTAGACCTTTTTGACTAATAAGTGATATTCTGTGGGAAATGTTACCTACCACAGGGATCCAGAGCCAGCCTTTCAAACAAGTGCCGTTGAGAAAGGACAGCAGGCTGGAAACATTGTCATCACCCACCTACCAATACTTGCACTCTCCTTCCATACATACAATTGCAAAAGGCACTAGTTATAGCATAGAGTGAAGGAAAATAGCCTGGCACGCTGCAGGGCACACCAATCGTAAACTCAGGTGACAAAGCTGATGGGCCAAACACTGTGAGACCACCTTATCCATGCCGAACGCAGAAGCGGCACTCAGTTTTTCACATTGCTTTAGAAGAGAAACAAAAGTAAGAGATTTGATTTGCGATAGAAAGACTGACTGAAAAAACCCCAAAACAACCAAGAATGAAATATCATAAGAGAAATTTCATGATTCCTGTAATATTCTTACTTAGAAAAACATGCATAATTCTGTAAAATATTTCTATGTAAGAGGGATCCAGTACAATACTGGTTCTCCATGACCATTAGAGTAGACAGGTAGATGTGGGTTAAACAAGTTTGTAGAATGAAGTTTCCGACTTTTGAAACTTAGGCAAAATTGTATGGTGAAATAAGAGTAACATCTGTCACATCCTATATAATAAAAGCCTAATATGCAAATTGACTGAACAGCAGAATGACCCATGGAACAACAGGTTGCTATGATGTGCACTGACCACCAGGGGGCAGATGCTCAATGCAGGAGCTGCCCCCAGCCCGCAGGCCCTAGGCCAGCCAAGGTGGGTAACAGCAGGGCCCCCCAGTTGCCCCACCAGTTGCCCCACAGATTGGCTTTCATTGCCAGCCAGAACTAGGGACCCTATCCATGCATGAATTTTGTGCACCAGGCCTCTAGTATTTCTATAATCTCAAAAAA